>JAKVQX010000455.1:0-16623 GCA_030463015.1 Geotrichum citri-aurantii
GGTTTTTTTTTTTTTTTTTTTTTTTTTTTTTGCTTTTCTGATTCATATCCTCCTGTTTAATAAATAAATCTGCTTACAGAAAATAGGCCAGTCGACTTGGCGCTGTAAGCCTTTGGCCTCGGAAAAATTGAGTAGTTCGTAAAGCAGACGCAGATTGGGCTGGACAGTAACGTCGGCCCGCCGAACTCTAACATGAATGTATGCGTTGACGACATTGGCAACCATGCCAGTTTCTTTGCAACTACCCTCACTGCCGTCGAGAAGCTTGACCATTGTGTAAGCCATGCACACTACGGCTGACCGGGACGATCCCACCTGGCAGTGCACAAGTGTTTTCTTGCCAGCTGTATCGCCTTTGCGCAGAAACTCGACGCATTTCTCGAAATGCGGAAAGATCGAGTCGGCACCATCATCAAGCACGTCCTCAATCTCTAGATGCTCGTCCACGTGCGGGTTAGTGCCATCAACCTTGCATCCAATGCTTAACACGCGCGTGATTCCCAGATGGCGGAGCAGTTCAAAGTTGTTGGCGTGATCGACAGAACCCAGATAGATATTGTCGAAAATAGGGGACGGGAAGCCAGCTTTGGAAAAGAGCCACGGCTCGCTTTCGTTCTTGAGCTCACCGTACTTGTAATCTAAATCATAGTCGACACCGTAATGGTTACACTTTTCGTTGCCTCGTATAACTGGAGAGTATTTCGGAATGAGATGGTCCAGTTCAGTGAGCAGCAATTTATGACGATGCAAAATGTTAGGCATTGATCGCTGGCTGCTTTTCATGTAGTCAAGCACAGCGTCCTTGACCGAGAGGCCCTTTGAGTACATAATGTAGACGAGCGGCAACAGAACCGCGTCCTCACAAGGTAGCCGGCTGCTGAATATAAGTGTATCGCCCCGGCCACGCCGACAATGAAGGTATATAAATTTGCACAGGTTCATAAAAATAAAGGGGTCCCAACTATTGAGCGCAAAAAATATTTTTGTTTGGCTGTTAGAATCATCGTCGCGCTGAATGCTTCTTATCATCTGGTCAATCTTGGAAATAGTGAAAGGACCTACAGCAACGTTTCTGCAGTCAATGAGGCATCTGTAGGTAGCCTTGTTGACAGCATCGCCTGAGTTCCCAAATTTAACAACACCGGTCTGAGCAGCAAGTGTGGTCGGCAGATAGATCTCCGTTGGGATCTCCGTTGGGATTTCCGTTGAGATTTCTGTTTGTGCCTTTGTTGCGGACCCAGGTATGGCTTGGGGCTCAGAGTAATTTCCATTTCCCCCGACAACGCGAGCCGCTGAAAAGTTCTCAATGCACGCAGTTTCCACCGCTAAAAGGTCAAGCTGATCCGGCAGCTCGTGCGGCTTTTTAGATAGCGGGGTTGTAAAAAAATGCGGCTGGCTAGTGGAAAATTGCCTAATTCGGCCAGACGTGACATTGAGCACAAACGTTTTCTTAGCTTGGTTGTAATTGACAGGCTTCGACGTCAAAATCCCCGGGTGAGCAGAAGAACGGCGGTGTTGAGCCTTTTGAGCGTTGGAAATTAGATTAGCAAATTGAATTAGTTTGGATGTAGTCTTGGGTGTACCCGTGCTGTAAAGCACAATGTCCGAGACAGTGGCCCATTTGGCAACTTGGATGTGCAGATTGCGAATGCCGTAGCTAGAGCGCGGATCGACATCTTTAAACTGAGGAAGAAAATCATAGGGGTCAATCAAAAGGCTATTTTTGTGTTTGTTACTTTTGGCGCTAAAGATGTTCTTGTTGTTATCTTGAGGTTGTGGTTTGGGTTCAAGGATTTCATGAGGCGAAACAGAGTTGTGGATTGTAAAGTCGCTATCAGTGATGTTGGCCGGTTCCTCTTCGTACACTTTGACGATAATAAGACCGTTGAGGTCAGGGGACTTTGGCACATCGATGAGATCGTCCTTTGTAAAGACGATCTTAGCTTGTTCTTGAGCCTGACCGCTGCCAGCCTGCAGCTGCTGGGACGTCTGGCAGTGAGCGTAACGTGAGTGCTGACGCCGTTTCTCAGAAAAGTAAATCCGCTGACTAACATTAGATTCTCTAACGCCATGTAGCCATGGGAAAACAACATCTGAGGCGGGGAGAGGCGTCTGGTGGTAGCGCTCAATCATGGCGACGAGCTCATCTTCGTTGATTTCGTGGATGATTTTGTTTGGGGTGTGACTACCATCGTTTTCAGAAAGCAGAGTGTGGCTGGGAGAAAGGTGCATAGAGCTCAAAAGTAATTCAGTTTCCATTGTTGAAATGGCTTAATGAATGCAGTTGAAGATGGAGAAGAGAAGAAAAACAAGAAAAAGTGAAACGATTTATGACAAAATAAAAAACAAAAAGATAAAAAAAGTTTTGTATTTATTTGTTGTTTTTGATTTACTTTTTGATACCCGAGTAGAGTGGACCAAATGTGATATTTGAGAAGTTTTGAGCAAAGAGAGAGAATGTTGAATCAAACAGTGTTTAGATAGAAAGGAAATAGACTGGGTTTCACTGAGTTCCTTTCTTCTATTCCTGCAAGATCCCAAATGAGATCTTTACCAGGGAGGAGCAAAAACAAAAACAAAAACAAAAAAAAAAAATACAAAAACTATATATAAAATTAACAATTATAGTGAAACCCGTTATAAATATTTTTAAGAAATATAGCATAAAAGCCATCATCACAATAATAATAAAGCCCAATAAAAAAATTATATAAATAAATCTGAGTACTTGAACTAGCAAAGTGCTATTTTTTCTTTAAGTTTAAAAATATAATCGTTATCATTTTGATATTTTACCAGCACTGAGCTATAATAATCCTCTTCTTTTCTCTTCTTCATCTAGTAATTTTTTTCCATCCTTTTATTTTTTTTTAAAAAAAACCAACTGGTTTTCAACGCAAATCCCGTTGACAAGATTTCCAGGAAAAGAAAAAAAAAAAAAAAAAAAAGATACCATAGCAAGAAAGCAACAATTACAACTCAAACCTGTCAGGCCCCCTTTTATTTTCAAAAAAAAAAAAAAAAAAAGTGTGGTTAGGGATTTTTACTTTCTCCGCATTTCATGTTGGTTGGTTCTAATTCATATTGCATATGACCTAGCCCTAAGTACAACTATAAAGAGATAAGCTGATTAATTTTCTTTGTGTTCCTGTCAAAAATAAAATTTAAAATTAATATTAGCACAATAAACACCTAAATGTCCTTAAAAAATAAGGTTACGTGAACGTTGTTTTTTTGCACAACCTCATACATTAATTATACGACTTATAGTTTTCTGAAACTAAAGTCACAAGTCATTAATTACAAAATGATTGCAAACACACACATGAATTTTTTAAAAAGTTTGTGTTAATTGTGAAACTGTTTAATGCGGTTGCTTTTCGAAAACCTAGTGTGCTTCTCAACTAAAAATACCACGGTTTTTTATTTTTTTTTGGAAAGAAGGATAACTGAAAGGTAGTTAGTTAAATAGATGTAGAAAGAAAATCTGTATATCGTTTTTTTACAAAAAATATCAAACAAAAAATTTCACAATTTACAAAAAACTAAATCTATAAAAGAAGGCTCTATATTCAGAAAAAAAAACTCTCTATGGGACTCTCAAAGTAACAAATTTTTAGCACGCATTCGTGATTTCTGCAAATGATGACGCCAAATTATTCACGGACTGATCCCATGTGGTAGGGAGATTGATACACTGCTCAAAAAGGTCGATACCAAAGATTAAGAATTAACAAAAAACCTCAAACAAGCTGTAGTAATAAAGCTAGCCGTTAGAACAAAAAAAAAAAAAAAGCTATAAACAAAATTTAAAACTTGTTAAAAGCTTCAAAATGAAATCAAGATAAGTTAAATTTTGTAAAGTGCTCAAATCTGAACACTTTAACTGTCAAACAAGAATTGGGGGTTGACCGGGTTGCTAAGGGGGTAGAAACCAAAAAAAAATGTGGTTGTAGGTTCGTGAGTTCAAATTATCTACACTTATGTATTTTCCTGTCGATGAAAATTTACTACACTTTGGCAGAATTATCTGTAACCACTATACTAGACTTATTACGCGCGCACAACAAAAATTAAAAAATAGTCTTAAAAACTAAGCCTGGCGTTATCTCAGCATTTAAGGATTTATGCTTCTTGCGAAACGCACTTAAAGAAAAAAGAAAAAATCTCAATAGATAGCGTTATTTTAGACTAATAATAAAAGGAAATGAAACGTATTTCCTAGCTATTTTAATTTTGGTTACGGTTTTTTTTTTTTTGATATTTTTTCCGGCCTTGTCTACACTTCAGTGTTTGAGCAAAAACTGTAAAAGCTCTCACAACTGCCTTTTCCTTATTTTGTAATAGGTACATGGTGAGATGTCCGAGACAGCCAAAAAAAAAAAAAAAAAAAAAAAAAAAGATACCCTCCCTGAGACCAAGACACCTTTAAAATTAGTGTTATTTTCTATGATATTAATTATTATTGTTGTTATTATTATTAGTATATTAAATCATTACACTCAGCATGAATTTAATTTAAAAAAGGACAGGAGAAAGACATGCATGTTACTTTTTATCCTTAAAATTAGCTACTGTTGTCACCCATCAGTTAGTGGATAAAAGAAGAAAAAAAATTAAAAACTCGAAAAACACTTGTTGTCTCCATCAATAACGTTAGTAGTGATGGTTGTTATGACTGATGTCTAACGCGTCTGCACAACAGTATTTAGCCGATTGAGCCAATCCTTGCCCAAAATGCATGGGTAATCCAAATTAAGTTCCATCAACGTTATAATTTCATCGCTGGCTTCTGTCCACTGCTTTTTGAACAGATCTGGCACTTCAGCTGTAAGTGCAGATAGATCACCTGAATTAGCTCTGACATTTGCTGCTGCTTCAGACACATCTGAAGTATCATTACTAGAACCAGCCAATTTATTCGTGCTTTTCTTGCTGCCGTTTACCTGCACATTTTGTGGAATTGGTGCAAACAAACTGAAACCTGCAGGGGGCTGGTGATAATTAGGGGGTCGCTTAAAGTTTAAAAACGACAGCTTTTTCTTTTTTGGCGATGACACTGCATCTGTAGGGCTGTCAGGCGATAACGGCGGCGACGCTGAAGAATGGCCTGTGCCTCCAGCGATCACGGTTTTGACCGTGTTGGGCAGTGACTTGAGCGACTGCAAGTCATCAAAATCTTCGCCCCATGGAATGATCTCAACGTCAATAGAGACTCGGTTATGAAAGGATTCAGGATCATACTCTGGCGTTGCAACAACCTTAAAAGAAGAAGAAGAAAAACACGCCCCGTTCATCGCTTTGACAGCAGCAGTTTGCCCGATTATTGTGTCAATGTCTATGTACGAAAAGGGAAAGTTGGGGTCTACAATAACTTTAAAATCTTTCTGCTTCTTGTAACCCCGGACACGGATAGTGCCCATGTTAAGCAGATATTTGTCATCAGAATTGATGACAATAGGGGGCGGAGATACTTTTGGACTGGTGGATCGTTTACTAGAAAGACGTGAGCGGAACGACGTTAACGATTCTGTGGCATTCAAATCAAGGTTGAACAATGAAGAACGCGCTGGTTTGAAGCCAATCTGTTTCTTGAGAAACATCAGGAGATAGTAAGATCCCCGTCGAAAGTAATGTTTTTCCATCTTCTCGGCCATGGACGGATCGAAATTATCGATATTCATGACCTCGAGTGCGGGAAGTCCTTTGTTGCCAACGCTAGGAATCATGCCGTAATTACGAGTCTCCATGGTTTTAAAGTAATTTATCAGTTCATCGCGACTAATCTGGTGGCTTTCGTGAGTGGAGCTGTATAGAGAGAGGGTGTCGCTGTCTGAACTGTTTATAATCTCGTTATTACTGAAGTTGAACTGGATTGGCTCGGCGTCAATCGTCTCTACCATTTTGAAGTTGAGAGAGTTTCTCTTCTTTTTAATCTGCTGCTGTTGCTGCTGTTTGTGATAAACAAAAAAGGGAAGAACGTGTGGTGGGACAGGTGACGAGCGATACCGAGGGGTTGGAGGAGGAGGGAAGGGCGGAGGTTGGGAAATATTTAAATGGTTTTGAAATTGCATGACTGACAGAAAAAAAAAACTGTTTTGATTGATTTGTGCGATTTTTTTTTTTTATTTTTGGGGGGAAAAAACCAAATGACGACTATCCGTGACCAAAGACACCTGAACAGATAATGCAGTCTTGAATCTGGGCGAAAAGAGATTGAACACAAAAAATTGAAACTAATTAAAAAATATTAAATATTATTAATTAGTATTAAATTTATTGAATTTTTTAAATTTTTAATTTTATTCTTGAAATCAAAAAAAAAAAAACTTATTCTAAAAATCTTTAGGATCCAGTAGGATTATATATATGTATCAAAATCATCGATGGAGCCTGGTAACTTCGATAACGAACTCTACGATAGTTCTTTTGTTTCTTTTCGTGTCTATCCAGTAACATCTTAAACATGCGGGACCCCCCTGTTATAAAAAATAATTTTTTTATCAAAACGAAAGGAGACAACCGAAAGCAATAGTTAGCGCATCTTAGCAATGTCTGTTTAGACGTGAGAGGTTTTTTTTGGTGAGCTCTACCAAAACTCATATTATTGTTATTATTATCAGTACTAATGTATTTCAACTACCAATATTTTTATTATGTTTTTCTCAAATGATTTTCTCTAAAAATTTACAGATTGGGCACAGTTATGGTTGCCACTAAAATGATTTTAACTTTAATAAAAAGCCGTTTGAGCTTTATTTAGGATTCAGCATTTACAAAAAAAAACAAAGGTTTTAATACAGTATCTTAACATGGCAAACTCTCAGACCTGCACAGTTGTTGACTCATGTGTAAATGATTTTAGCTTTGCAAACAGCAAACGCAATAAATGTTGTTTAAAAACAACGTAATTTATTCAAACTAAATAATCAAAACCACTTTTTCTTGTTTGCTATGCCCCCACGTCATAAATGTATTTATCTTGATAATTATAAGGCTTATTATAAGAGACTATCTATACTCTAATGCTCGGAATCAGATAATTATCAAGATAAATTACACTTTGTGGACTTGTCCATAACGGGTCAAACACTGCAACTCCCAGATGGTCATTGCATAGACAATTGCTAGATAACATGCAGCTGGTTCATGACACCCCCCCCTGTTCAGCACGCCCTATTTAGAATTACTTGCCCAGGTGAGCGGTGCCGAAACCCCCTGAAATTAGCTTTTCAAACAATGCCGAATTGACGTGAAAATCATACACTGATGGGTACTCCAGCATGTCAGTATCGTTTAAATAAATAAATTTTAATCCCAGAGAGAGAGAGAGAGAAGAAGAGGAAAAAAAAAAAAACTCAAACTTTTTGGACCAAGGAGGTAATATGCGTCCTGTGGGCCGTGAAGATCTTTGGAACAGCTACCAAGAGGTTTATTTCGGTCTGGCAGCATGTGAACGGCTGTGTAAATATAAAGACGGTGCCAAGAAGTTGCATACATTTTAATTTTTAAGCACATTTGTCCCCCGTAATTGACTTTCCTTGTACCTGCTCCTGTTGTTTCCCAAAATTGTCAGGCTCCGCCTGCGCGATGGTGTTTTGAAAACCTGTCAAGTCCTGTTTAGAGCTACTCTCTTCTGGAGGCTCATCATCTGAACTGTCATTAGATTCAACGTTGCCACTTTCTTGTCCTATCGGATCGATATTAGAATTATTATTTTCCTCATCTGAGCTGTCGCTATTACTGCTGTCATCGCTACTGCTATCGTCACTATCGTTGTCGCTGCTACTGCTCTCGCTTTCCTCTTCTTTGTAGACTTCGTAACCCTTGGGGATGCCATCAAACAACACAATGTGCATTACAGGGTACTCTATTACGGTCTTTTCGTTAAGGTTGGTTTTTAGCGTGCTCTTCCCGTCAAGCTCTATCAATGCTGGCTTGTTAGCGGGCATGGGCACTTTACTCAAAAAGTATCGAATATTGCCATCCATTGCATCATTTTGCAACACGCGAGTTTTGACCACCTCTTCTAGCACACTTTCCTCCGGCACCGAATGTCCGACTTTTAATGTGCTTGTCGTATCGTCTTTCCATATCGTCCAATCTATTGTCCAGCCAAAGTAATTGTCTTTCTTGCCAATCCACCCGGTTTTGTTATTGGTAGCTCTGAACATTCCGTCTGGAAGCTGGTGAATCTTGACTCCACTTCGTACAATATAGTCTCTACCATTGTCTTGTTTCCGCTTTTTATATTTGTTTTGGCGCATTCCGGGTCCCCGGCGTTTGTTTTTTGGCATTTTGTCTTCAAGATCATTAACAGCAACATGAATCTGTCGGTTGACGCGCTGTAAAAAATTGTAGTCACGATTGAAATTGTGAATACTTCCCACAAGCTCGTCGCGCTTTAAAAACTTGGTCGGGTCAACGGTGCCTATGCACGAGGTCTGCTCCTTGTGGCGTTTAGAACAAACAGCACTGCAAGTGCGCATCGAACAAGCCGGACATTTGTATTTCGGTTTAACTAGCTGGCATATTTCACAAAGATTCTGTAGGAGCTCCGTCTCTTTACTTTCCATGATTTAAAGGGTCGAGATCAGCCGTTGTTGAAAAAAAGGCTTTGCCGCTGTTTGGTGATAGGGCAGGTGAAAAATTAGAACTGTGATTTTTTTTATTTTTTGGTTTTGTTTTGTGAAATTTTCTTGTTTTTCTGTTGGGAGAACAGTTTTAAACGTACTATTTCAGTCTCATATATACTGTGCACGCATGTTTCATACTATTCAAGGGCTCTTAGTCCTTTGAAGCAGCCACCTTTTTTTACCTTCCTCCTACTGTTTGGTACTCATTTCTCTTCCAACCTTTCTATACTCCACTACCTCGTCATCTTATCACAATGGTAGGTATCATCTACTGGTACAACCTCAATTATCTCTTGAGTTAACGTGTGTTTTTCTTTTTCTCATGTACAGTCTGCTCAGAACTCTTCCGGAATCCAAACTTTGCTCGACGTAAGTGCTTTCCCCCTATCAGTGTTGCCGTTATCAAACTACAGTTGTCTAACATGATTTTGTTCAGGCCGAGAGAAAAGCTCATGAAATTGTCCAGAACGCTCGTGCCTACCGCACACAGCGTCTGAAGGCCGCTAAGACCGATGCTACTGATGAGATTGCTGCCTACAAAAAAGAGAAGGAGGCCGAGTTTAAGACCTACGAGGCTGAGGTGAGTTTCACTCTACAAACCAGAACTGGTTTCTTCCCCTCCCCTACAATGCAATTGTTACTGACTTTTTACCATAGCATTCTGGTACTTCGTCCAAGGCTGAAGAAGAGGCCAATGCATCTGTTCAGTCTGAACTTGATGAGATTGCTAAGAAGGCCAGCGCGAAAAAGGCGGAAGTCGTCGTTCGTCTTCTGGAGGCTGTCAACACCCCCAACCCCACCCTTCACATTAACGCTCATTAATCTGTATCTGTTTTCATGTCATAATTTAATTGCCAATTCCCTTTTTTGTACTGCTTCATGTCTTGTGTGGTTTTTTTTTCTTTCATTTTTGCTAAATTTAAGAATTTGCCAAATTCATCTCAAGACTCTGTTTGTCGCTGGTGTTGACTTGATGCCTTAGTTGGATCGTACTTTTAGTGACAGTAATACCCTAACCTGTATTTCCTTATTTTTTTCAATTCTACCTCCGTTAAATTTCTCCCTTCTTCTTTTACCGAATTCTGGCTTGATTTTTTTTTTTTTCTTAATCTTTTCTAATTTCTTTTTATTCAGCTCTCGTTAACTGGATCTGCTCATCTTCCTCTTTTTTTTTTTGTTCGTCAGTTAATAGGCCATGCTTATGTTCTGCCGTTGAAAATATACATCTGGGTTCTGAGTTTTTGAAAGACAAATTTTGAATCTCACTATGACGTTTATTGATTTGCTGCCCTCGTTTGCTCAAAAATATATACAGGGAGCTTCTGTGACCACTCTGTTGGTCACTGTCGTGATCCCTATTATTTACACTTTTTACAAGCTATTACTTGAAAATAAAAACAACGAGAAGCCGGTGGTGTTTTCGCTACCCCCGCCTGAGCAATCGTTGCCGCATTGGAAGAGTAGAAGGCTTTCACCGGCTTCTATACGTGATCCCAGCGACCCGTCTCGCATTCAATGTTACTGCCCAGCCACTGGTCAGTTTCTCGACTCTATTCCCGCTGCTTCCCGACATGAAATGGATTCTGTCATTGACAAGGCCCACGCCGCTCAGCTCAAATGGGAGAAGACCACATTTAGCGAACGCCGAAAGGTTCTCAACACCATCGGCAAATTCATTAACGACCACCAGGAAGACATTGCTCGCGTCGCGTGTAGAGACTCTGGTAAAACCATGTTGGATGCCTCGTTGGGTGAGATTCTTGTGACACTTGAGAAAATAAATTGGACTGTGAAGCATGGCGAAAAAGCTCTTACCCCTTCTTCTCGCCCGGGTCCGTCCAATATTCTACTGTCTTACAAGACGGCAGAGATCCGTTACGAGCCTTTAGGTGTTGTTTCTTCCATGGTCTCCTGGAATTATCCTTTCCATAACCTCATGGGACCTGTTATTTCTGCACTGTTTTCTGGTAATGCTATAGTTGTCAAGTGCTCGGAATCTGTTGTCTGGTCTAGTCAATATTTTATTAAGATTGCCAAGCAGGCGCTGAAGGTTAATGGCCACGACCCCGAGTTGGTTGAAATTATTTGTTGTTGGCCCGAGGATGCTGATTACTTAACCTCTCACCCTGGTATCAATCACATTACGTTTATTGGATCTCGTCCTGTGGCTGAGAAAGTACTTGTTGCCGCCGCTGAGCCAATGACTCCTGTTGTAGTAGAGCTAGGTGGTAAGGATCCTTTCATTGTTTTAGATGATGCCAGCAATATCGAAAATATTTCGTCATATATTCTGAGAGGAACGTTTCAGTCTTCTGGCCAGAACTGTATTGGTATTGAGCGTGTGATTGCTCTCCCCAAGTCGTACGAAAAGCTTGTTGCAATCCTGTCAGAGCGCATCACTAAATTTCGTCTTGGTTCGTCTATTGATCAACAGGAAAATATAGATATGGGAGCTACTATCACTGATCTTAGGTTCCGCGCGCTAGAAGATTTGATTGAACTGGCTGTTCAGCAGGGTGCCAAACTTGTTTACGGCGGAAAACAGTACATTCACCCCAGATATCCCCAGGGCCACTACTTTTTGCCCACTATGTTGATAGACGTCACGCCTGACATGGATATTGCACAGCAAGAAGTTTTTGGTCCTGTGTTGCTTATGTTCAAGGCGGAGACGGCTCAGCATGCAATTGAGATTGCCAATTCAACACAGTATGGCTTAGGCGCGTCTGTATTTGGCAAAGCATCTTCAAAGGAAACAGAAATGGTTGTTCAGGGCGTCAAGAGTGGAAACGTTTGTGTCAATGATTTTGCGTTTTATTATCTATGCCAGCTTCCGTTTGGTGGCACCAAGGGCAGTGGCTACGGTAAATTTGGCGGCGCTGAGGGCTTACAAGGTCTTTGCTTGGCCAAATCCATCTGTCGAGACAAGTTCCCGCTATTAATTAATAGTGTTATCCCGCGTCCTATGGACTACCCGATTCCTGATGTTAAGCGTGCGTGGAAAGTTTCAAATTCTATTAACGTTGTGGGCTACGGCTGGGGCGTGTGGAGCCGACTAAAGGCACTGTATGAACTTAGCAGAAACGCTAAATAATTATGAAAGAAGGGTGGTTACAAAAAGAGAGAGTGTGTGCGTTTGTAAAAAAAAAATTTACTTAAAAACAAGACATTTTACGATTTACTTTTTTTTCTTTCCTTTTCTTTATTGTCTCGAATCATTTTTTCTACACCACTTTTTATAGTGCCTGCGTTAGGAACTGGTTCCAACAAAAGCTATTAACGTAGTAATGACTTTTTGTAAACAGTTTCATTGTTAATTTGATTTTTCATTTGTACTTATCACAAAAACATTAGAAATGAGCAGACATTTTTAAGGCATGCGATATAGAAAATTAAGATCTGTTGAAACATGGTTAAAGAGTCTTTGCTGGTGGTTCGCTTGAACAGAGAAGCTTGTTAAAGTCATTCTAATTGTCAATTTCTGGTAATGACCGACCAGGTTTTATGAATTTCTGGTTTTCCTTGATACATGGAAAAGTTCATGGGGAATCCGGTGCCATCAAATGCAGAAACCACTTGTGCGCGTTGAGGGGATAGTAATAAATAGCAGACAGTGACTAAATTAAATTACAGGCTATCGTTTTTGACTTTGAATCAAGGGTAATAGGGATTACGGCAAAGCCACAATGTGTGTGCTCATCTATAAGCTGTTGTAAAGCATCAAGATGTGACTTTGTTTTTTTTTTCGGCTCTCATGTATCGACGCAAAATGTGCACAGCTCCTAATTTTAGTTTATACTGCTTTTTTTTTGTATGAATCACTCTGTTTTTCCTTACGTATAAAACATAATTTCTGGCTTAGTGTGCTCGGGGTTTGTTATCAGATTGGGGTCTGACTGGCCTATAAGCCCTGCGTGAATCTTACCTATATCTTGAACCCGTTTTTTTTAAAAAAAATTTAAATTTCTATGCACGTTCAACCCCCGGGCGCTGTTGTGATACTTGCATAATAAACCTCATAGAAAGAAAAAAAAACCAAATACTAGAAACTCGCAACATTAACACTTGTGGGAGGGTTGTTGTTTTTTTGTAATAGATTGTAGGAATGATATCAAACTTGTCATATGCTTTTATTGGTGTCACAAATCAGCATCTGTGTCAGGTTTGGCTTTTTAATATCTGCCATTTAATTTTTTGTTATATTGCTTCTTCTTTTTTACTTTATTTTTATTTATTTTTTTACTTTTTGCCTTCTTTTGTTCTCCTCCATTTTCAAATTCCACTTGATTGCACTTCAAACTCCACCACCATACTCTTTGCTATGCCTTCTTTTGTTGAAAGCCTTTCGAACGGTCAATTGCGCCTTACCTCTGACACGCTGCTTGCAGTTCTTGCCATATTTCTGCCGCCATTCCCCGTTCTCATCAAACGCGGCTTCTCACTCGACCTGCTACTTAATGTCATTCTCAGCTTCCTCGCCTACCTACCGGGTCTGATACATTCTTGGTACATTATCGTCAAGTACAAGGATGATGGTATTCCAGGCGTGTCAAACATGCTGCCATTTAGTGGCACCGGCGACACCAGGGCCTCATCTGGCGGCGCAAACCGCTCCGGATACCAGCAAATTTCAGATGAGAACATTGACTCGTCTTACCAAAACGGCCCTCGCCTTGAAAGCGGGCAGTACCAGGCACCGGTGCAGGCGCCGGCTACGCCGCATCAAAGTGGTGGCGTCTATGTGCCCAGCTCAGGTCCTGCTAACAGCGGAAGTAGCAGTGGTGGCGCAGCAAGTAATGCACCACCAGCGTATGACGGGTCTACGTCATTGGCGCGTGGTGCACCTGCGGTTCCGGGCGACAACAAGATCCAATACGGGTCTCAGTTTTGATGTGTCAGAGTTTAGGTAACTGGTCGGTACTCTTGCAGATTTTAAGGTCTAATGTGATGTATTCACCGAACTCGTAACTTTTTTTTTTTAAAAAAAAACCCTTGAGAATGAAACAAATTTACAACTCCGATTCTTATTCTTTTTTGTTTGCCAAAATCATATTCTTTCGTACTGTTCAACACTTTATGTGCCACGTACTGTCCAATAGCCCCTTTCCGTATCTCTAGCAATGACTAACAGTGACCCGCTGCGGTCCCTAGCCGACAACAGGCCCGGTAGTCATGACTTACTAGATCTGTACCTTAAAGACCAGTTTAATTCGGGTTCTGACGACGACCCGCTGGCTACGACTACCACCGAAGACTATAGTTTTGTTGACACTATCGAAGCCTTTACAGTGCAGGCCGACAACGATTCGTCACTGCAGTTTTCTCAACCTCTCGAAGTGTTCCCGAACAGCTCTACTGTGCCGGATTTTCTTAGCGCCAGCTTTGGTCAGCCTGCACCATTTATACCACCCCAGCAATCACAACAACATCAACAATCAAGACAACAAGAACAACAACAACATAACCTCAACGACATAGATGGAAAGCTTTTTGTGCCTGGTGTCCCGCGTGCGGAGTCTTCCTATTCAGAATTTTCTTCTGCGTGCCATTCGCCGAGTTTTCTGGAGTCTTCGTTGGTGCTCCCCTATTCTCCAGCGTCACCTAGCTTTTTGGATGCTACCCTTTCAAACGAGGCTATGGCAGCCCTAGATCGACAAACCCAAGATTTCTCCTTAACAGACCACAACACCAGCAATAATAGTAATAACAAATTTAATAATAACAACAACACCCCATACAAACAGCTCCATCTCGACATACCGCACATTGACTACGGTGTTTCTTCACACAGCGACCATTTGCATTCATCACACTCGGCTTCACAACTGTTGCTGCACGCTGCAAACTCGCCTACTGCGCCTGAAATAACAGTTGAAGTTGTCGACCCACCAACTAGCGGGCTCTCTCCATACGCAAGCGACTTTGGTGACGTGGCGTCGCCTGTGCTTTTCTCACCGTCTGTATCAGACTCGGATCACCTTGAGCATAGCCTTTACCCACCACGCACGCACAGGTCGTTGTCGTCAACCGACAGCCAGGCGAGCTCGTTTTACTCACAGACAAACAACTCCAATCTTAGCATCAGCAGTGCTTTTAGTGATCTATCTGTACCCATCGGCAGTGATACCGGGACCCCGAACAATCAGTTGCTGTCGCCACAGTTTGCGACCGGCGTCAGCAAGTCGCCGCGCAGTCGCAGCAACAGCAGGGTAGGGTCATCATCAGCGGGCCGGCGGTCGCCGTCAGCGGACCCAGAAAAGGCGCGGTCGCGCAGTTTATCGGCGTCGCGTGAGTACATTCTTGAACTTGCGTCCAACACTCCTGGATCAAAAAAGGCGCAACGACACCCTTCAGTCTTTGCGTGCGACATGTGTGACAAACGGTTTACGCGCGCGTATAACCTGCGCTCGCATAAGCGGACACATACGAACGAGCGTCCCTATGTGTGCTCGTTTTGCCCCAAGGCGTTTGCACGACAGCACGATCGAAAGCGGCACGAGGCGCTGCACTCGGGAGAGAAGAAGTACGAGTGCCGCGGCGTGATGGCAGATGGGGTGACGCCGTGGGGCTGTGGACACCGGTTTGCACGCCCTGACGCTTTGGGCCGGCACTTCCGGACGGAGGCAGGCAAGGAGTGTATTCGCGCGTTAGTGCAAGAAGCGGAACGTGAGAAGCTAGAAAAATCCATTATTGAGGTCAGTGGTGGTGCGCCGGCGCTGACGCTGTCTGAGGCGGTGAGTGACGACGATAACAGAGACACAGACATTGGCGATCTGCCAGAGGCTTTGTTGCTGCAGTTCCCGATGCTAATGGATAAAAGCAAGGATTGAGATGGGGGGCCTGTACTTATTTATTTTCACGACGGGCAGCGTGGCCGAGCACGCGCTGCCAGTCGTTTACAAAGGGAATTATATTTTGTTGTTTTTCAATACATAAATACTTGATTATTCTTAAAAAAAAAGAAAAAAAAACAATAACGTGAAAGGGTCACTGAGTTCATGAGCTCATGGATGATTGTATGAAAAGGCCTTTTGTTTTTTTGAACTCAAAAAAGACGTCACAAAAAAGTTAAAAACTGGTTTAACCTTAGTGCAACGTTTACGAGACAGTATTTTAAGTGGCCAATTATTTAAGTTAGCTCAAGTTAATAAGAGTGGTTAAAAGACTTTAGGGTTTTTAAAAATAGATTAAAGGTGCTGCTAGTTGCTTTTAACAACAAATTTAGGATTTTTGGGTAAATCTCTTCATGAGAAGAGGTTGTATGGGAATATTTTTACTGATGCATACAAATAATTTTTTGATATGGCCAAACTTCTAACCATTTAAATAGCAGTTTGATGGCCTTTTAAAAACGTCTAAAAGTCCGACTTCACAGTGTTTGCTACTATTTAGCTAGCACAACCTCTACACATAAAAATGCATCCTAACTTTGAATAAGATAGGTAAAACAAATGTTTAGTTAGCTAGCTACTTTCATGAGGGTGTTAGGTAGCACTATCTAAAAATTTAGGAAATTAGCCCTGAAATTGATATTTCTGGCGTGCGCCACAACCATCTTAAAGTACGATAGTGTTGGACTGATCAAATAAATAGAATCCAGTAAAAATTCTTTAATAGAGCGGATAAAGCCTGAATTGGTCCTGGGATTGGTGTTTCAAACAAAATTAAATCGACTTTGCAGTTTTCGCTAAGAATGTTCACCAATGTCGAGAATATTGAAAGTTCTGTTCAAAATTGATCAAATGCTCAGAAAGTCACAAGAAAAAACTTAAGAAAGTTTGAGATCCAGATAAAATGTCAGTTAAGAGGCATTTATTAAAAGAGTAGTCAAAAAGTATCAGACTTGCCAGACGTCCAACAGAAAAACGTTAAAAACAAGTCATCGAAACTACAGCAAAAGCCCAGCAACGAACTTGAAGAAGTTAGTCACTGCAAAAAAAAAAAAAAAAAAAAAAAAAAAAAAAAAAAAAAAAAAAAAAAAAAAAAA
>JAKVQX010000456.1:0-16621 GCA_030463015.1 Geotrichum citri-aurantii
CCCCCCCCCCCCCCCCCCCCGTCGGATCAGGTTTTTTTTTTAAGTCTAGTGAATTGTTTTTGAAATGAACGATTTTTACGTGAAAAAAAAAAATTTTGAAATTTCATTTTTTTTGAAAAAATAAAATAATAATAAAAAGCAAATACACACACACACATAACGTACACTAAGGATTCCTAAATAAGTCTTAATTAATAGTACCTACACCATCTACTATCTGACTTAAATTTTAAATACCAACACCATCAGTCCTACCCACTTTTTTTTTCTTCTTCTTATCATCCCCTAATTTTTTAAAATTTAATTTAAGTTTTTTTTATTTAATATTGTTTACTGAATCATGAATTAAAAAAGAATTGATATCCACTTGTGTTTTTTTTTTTTTTTTTTTGATTAAAAAATGTGTTATTGTTGTTTAAAAACTTTTATTATTTTTTTTGTTTGATTGACTGTCGCCCTGTTGACCGTCTCACGACCCCAGGAACATTGCTATGATTGGTTGCCAGTGCGCACGTGCGTATTTCAACACAAACCATCTTGTAGTTGTTGTTCTCGTTTTTTTCCCATGATTATCACCATTTTGTTTTTTATTATTATTGTGGTTTACGGTGTTGTTGTTGTTGTTGATTTTATTTTATTTGTTTTTTATCATAGTTACTATAATGACTGTTGTCGTGGTTTTTGTAGTTGTAGTTTGGCTCCTGTCAATTTTTTTTTATTTTATTTTTTTTTCAATATTTTTCAGATCTAAAACCATTTTATCAACAAGATAGTGTCTGTTATTTAAGAAGCTATTATCCCCCTTTCCCTTTCCTTTTTTATTATTTTATTCTTATTCCATTTAAAAAAAATCAATTTCAAATTTTATTTCTGTTTTAATTTACGTTAGTTCATTAATCATTATTAAACTAATTCCTTTGTTTCCAAGTATCATCATCATCACTTGATTTATAAATTTCATCCCGCTTGGATCAACTTTTTTCCACCACCCACAAAATCATGTCCGACAACAACAACAACACGAATCCACAATCAACGGCACCAGAACAATCCACGCTACGCCTGGTGCCCATCACCGAGCTTACGCCCGCTGAGCACGTGCAGGCGTTCAAACTGGTCACAGACGCCCAGGCACAAGTCCAAAACCTACTCAACAACCATATCCTGTTCCACCCACTCACCGCTGGCACCTACATACTCGCTCTCGCAGTAGTGGCGCGCTGGTTCTGGCCTGACTACGGCCGGCTTCTTATCGCCGCCAGTGGTGTCTCTATTGCGTGGCTGTCGCTTGTGGGCAGGCTTAACGAGCGCGAGGTCGGTGCGGCAGAAGCCATGGAGATTGAAAACTACTTTGAGTCGGCGCCGCCCTCCAGCCACCGTGATGACGAAAAAAGTAGTAATAAGAAGATTAAGAACATTAAAAAGGACAGCAGCAACTACGATGATGATGAGGCAGAGGTGGCTGGTGGAAAGTTCTACTCGTTTGCGTACGTGTATAACAACCTTGTGGTGGCCACCATCACCGCACGGGTCCAACTGCCCACCGCAGCGGCGGCGGCGGCACCCGAGATCAAGATCTTGGGCTGGACCACCCTCAAACGCTACCGCAGCACCGGTCTAGGCAGCGACCTGCTGGCCCTACTCCTCAAAACCATCAAAGAAGAAGAACAAGCTGCTGCTAAATCAACCTCTGGCGAGAAGGCTGATTCCGCTCCCACCGCTGTGGTCACGGCTGAAACCCTGACGGGCCACGCGCCGGCTGAGAAACTGCTGAAGAAGGCGGGCTTTGTGCAGGCTCGTGCCACGCCTTTGCCCGGTATTAGGGGTTCTGTCTACGGCATTGAACGCCACGAATGGACTTTCAATCTTTAAGTTCATTAATCCTGTCTTCAAAAAAAAAAAAAAAAAAGATTTTTTTAACGATACTGTGATTTTGTATAGATTTTTCTGTTTTTTTCTTTTAATTGTTTTTTTTTTTTTAATTATTTCTTTTCTATGAAACAATATTCATCCTCGTTAATACTCTTTTTTTTTTTATTTGATTAATTTTTTTTCCCCAAGATTTAATTTTTTTTTTTTGTTTTGATTCCCATAAATCTATTTTTTTTTCTGTAAAGCTTTGTTTTTTTTTTTGTCGTGTTTGATCGTGGATATCGTAGACACATCAGGGTCCCAGTACAGCGCGTGCGCGTGCACACACACACGCAGTAACCATTGAAGAAGAAGGAAAAGGCCATCTAACTACAGAAAAAAAAAATAAAAAGAGGCCGGTGCTTGATTTAAAAAAAAAAAAGAATTGATCCAGCCCCAGCCACATATTGACTTCAATAGCCATTATACACAGCATACGGGTATTTGGTTGTTGTTGGTTGTTTTTTTTTTTTGTTTCTCCCTAGGATATTGTACCTACTCCAACTAAAGGTAATAGTCCTTCTTCTTCTTGTTGTTCTTGGTCACGTACATGCTGTAGCCCACAACGCCAACAGCACCTACAATACCAATGACCAGCAGCAGTTTGAACAAGAACCACAGCCAAGCACCAAATCCGCTATTGCTGCTGCTGCTGCTGCTGCTGCCGCCGCCATACTGTGACGACGACTGGGAGCGGCCGCCGGCCACTAGGTTACCGGCATCGGCCTGCACGAGCTCCGCGTAGGAAGCCGGCGGGTTGCGCAGCGAAAAGACCTGGACTCGGTGCAGGTCGTGGCTTTCGGAGAGCTCGCCAGTGCGCGCGGAAAAGCCCATATAGGTCGAGCGCGGCAGATCCAGCTTGGCCGGGTCGGTGACGACAAAGCAGCTTTGCCATTTGTTTTTGAGGCCCTTGGCATCAATGTCGACGGCCAGGAACTTGCCGCGCACGTAGGTGACGCGGGCCCGGGAGATGTCGCGCGGGTTGTGCAGGCCGCGGCCGGAGCAGCCGCCAATCTCGTTGGCGAGGCCGTCGTGCGCGGCGTCGTAGGCGGTGTGGCCGTCGCCCAGCATGCCCATGACGTAGGGGAACGATTTACCGGGGCGGTTGTTTTTGTAAGTGTCGAAGAAGACGCCCAGGCCCTCAAAGTTGTCGGTCGAGCCAAACACGGGCCCGCTCTCGCCCTTGTGCGTGGTCAGCCAGAACGCGAGGCCGTCGCCGTAGAGCGCCGAGGCCTGGCCGTGGATCTTGAAGTCGAACTCGACCTGGAAATTGACGGGCAGCGCGGGCAGCTTGGAGAAGAGCCACCCGGACTCGCCGGGCCGGTCGCCCGTCAGGCGGATGAACGAGTCTGACCGGATCAGCGTGCTGCCGCCGTAGTCGTAGAACCGTGATGACATGTACTTGTCGAGGAACGGGCGCGTGAGCGCGTGCGGGTACGACTCGAGGCGCAGAAACGGGTCGTTGCTGGTGGTGGAGGAAGCAGCAGCGGCGGCGCCGCCAGCCGTGAGCAGGCAGGCGCTAGTGATAAGCGTCAACGGATTAACCATGATGAAGGAAATAAAAAAAGATAAAGAATTGAGTTATATAGAACTATGTAAATAGTTATAAATCTTTTTTTTTATTCTTTATTCTTTTGGTGTTGGTGTTTTTTTTTGTTTGATCTAAAAGTTGGATCAAAGATGTTGGAATTTTATCTTAGTTGTCAACAAGTAATTTAGTTTAAGTATAGTTTTTCAAAAAGATAAAATAAAGAAGAGAAGAAAAAAAAGATGCCAACAAGAAAGAAACGAAAAGAAAATAAATAAATAATAAAAAATTTTTGGAATTGAAAAAAAAAATATAACCAATGATTGTTTGATCACAGTATATATAATTTTTTTTACTATTGGTATAATGGCAATTTATTGTTTTTGCAAAAATTATTTAACAATTAATGATAATAAAATTCCAGTTACTGATGATGACGATGGTGACAAGAAGAAGGCTGGTAATGAAATGTATGTGGGCTGGTCAAAAAAAAAAAAAAAAATAAATAAAAAAAATACACCAAAAACAATTATACAGGACAACTCATCATCATAACTTATTCAGTCACGTGAACACTTATTGCCGCACATTACTACTAATTGAGTAAGTCAAACCAAAAGAAGAAATGATTATGTAAAAGTATTATAATATTAAATATTTTTTTTTTTTTAATTAATTTAAAATATAATTTTTCAAATTTTTTTTTTTTTATTTTTTCTTGTTTTTTTTTTTTTTTTTTTTTTTCATATTTTATTTTTGGTTCTTTAAATTTTTCACAATTATTTATAATTTTTTTAAATTTTTTTATTTTATTTTTATTTACCATGTCAAAAGCAAATGTTATAGGCTATGTACAGGCCGCGTCACCATCTTTTGGCACTCGCAAGCGATATTATGAAGGTCACCAACAACAACAACAACAACAACAACAACAAGACATGTTGACAAGGAAACGACATAAAACAGCACAATTTCCAACCTCTGTCCATCATCATTCACGTAAGTACCCTTTTCCAACGCGTCTGTTAATTTAGTTTTTTTTTTTCCCCCGACGCGCACGCGCAAAAAAAAATTTAAAAAAAATTTATACACACAAAAATTCAACCTGCAGTAGAATCGGACTTTTTTCATAACCGGTTCCTAGCCCTCGAAGAAAAAAAAAAAAAAAAAAAATGAAACTTACACCAATAAGTTTTTTTTTGTGTGTGTGTATGGTTATTTTTCCATAACAAAATTAAGAAAAGAAAAAAAACAATTATTAATGAAATATTTTTATTTTTTTATTTATTAAAACAGAAAACTTTTATGTACACACAGACTCTTCAGCAGCGGCAGAAGAAAGAATAGTCGTCGTTGACACAGACATGCCAGACTTGCCGACACGACCTGCATCACAGCAAACAACAAATCATCCACGACCAGACCCGGTTATTGTGTTGGACATTACAGAGACACCTGACCCAGAAATTGAGGATTATCTGTTTGACTTTTACTACCGCAAAAAAGTGTATGAGCAAAATGCAACGTCACTAGTTGTCCACAACCAGCAACAATAAAAAAAAAAGAAATGAAAAAGAAGAGGGGTATTGAGAAATAAAAAAAAAACTAATAGAAACAACCATTTTTAACGTGAATTAAATGTAATACAACGCTATAATATGTGTGGGTGTATTAGTTGATTTTTGAAGTGGGGCCCTTGAGGATAAACGAGGGTCGGCTAGGAATAGTAGAAGCAGCCTTCTCGTGCTGGCCGGGAGCATACAGGATAGTAGGAATCTTCTTAGGCAAAGACTCACTGGCAGCAGCAGCAGCACCAGCTGACTGGGCGGCAAGCGATGGGGAAGTAGCAGTAGAAGAAGGTTCAGATGAGATAAAAGCCATTTTTGTTTTGTTTTTGTTGGTGTGCGATGAGATCGAGTAAAATTAAATTTTTTAAATAATAACAGTAACTGAAAATGAAGAAGGAAAGAAGTGGAAAAAGAAGAAAGAGAAGAAGAAGAAGAAGAAGAAGAAGAAGACGTTTTTAAATAAAAATTTCTTAATAAAAAAATTTTTGATTTTAAATTTTCAAGAGTATACATTTATTGTACTTTTTATATTTTTTTACCATTTTTGTATTTAATTTTTTTTCAATGACGATAATTTTGAATTAAATAACATGAAATATAAAAAAATTTTCCATTTTGACGTTAAAAAAAGGGTCACCACCCAAAACAAAGTTGTACTCGATGACGGTACCTGCCAAAACAAAAAAAAAAAAAAAAAAAAAAAAAAAAAAAAATTAAAAAAAAATTTCATATACATTAAACAGTTTAGTGTAAAATCATCAATAGATTTTTTATTTTTTTTGAAATAGTTTCTGATAATACTTTGTACACAAATAATAAAAAAGATTTTTTATAAAAAAATTAACAAGTCGATATGACGGCAAACAGTTATCTCATTTAAAGAAAAATTATCTTAAAACAAAAACGTTGTTTAATTTCTTGGTGGGCTTTTTTTAATGTTTTATGAATATTAGTATTTTTTGAGCCCACGTTTGTGTGTATATGTTGTTGTTTTATTGCTTGGGTTTTAACGTTCGTTGCTTTGTTGTTTAAATGAATACAATTTTTTATTTTTTACCCCCCTCCTTCTATAGTTCAACACTTAAAAGAGAAATGCCAGGTTATTAAATTTTATTATAAAACATTAAAAAATAAAAAAAAGCCAGAACAATGTTACTTTTTTTTATAATTTTTGTTGCTGTTTTTTTTTTTTTTTTTTTTTTTTTACCGGCTTTAATACCCTTTTGTTGTTGTTGGATTCAAGCACATGGTCTAAAAGTTTCTTGATCTCGACGACAACGAAAAAAAAAAAAAAAAATTAAAAAATTAAAATTTAAATTGTCAAACGCCATTCTTTTTTTTTAAAAAGAAACCCCTTGTCGAAGTTCCTTTCTTTTTTTGTTTTGTATTCAAACGTGCTGGAACATTCATTTGTAATTAGATATATAAATTTATATATATTTGTTGTGGATTTTTACTCTTGGTTAGATGTCCAAAAAATAAAAATTAGTTTGTGTATGTTTATTTTTTTTTACCATGGACATAAATAAATTATTAAAGAATTATCGTCTACATTTAATTATTACTTTTTTTTTTTTCGGATAAATTTTTACATATTATACAAAACTTTTTTTTTTTAACCCCTCCAACGAATTCTCTCTTTTTTGATACCACAAAACCATTCTGAAAACCTACTCTAAAACTTATCAAAATGTATACAAATAAAAGAATAAAAAATCCTACAATTAATAACATTATCATTTCATCATCGATTCATTCTTCTTAATTTTGTGTAGTTTGTTTAAAAATTCAGGTTTTTATATTTTTTTTGTTTCTCATTTATTCGTACTTGGGTTTTAGTTTTTTGTTACCGTTGAGGCCTTTTGGGTTCCCTTCTTTCTCGTAGTAATCATTTTTCCACAAACACCCCTCCTTCTCAAACAGGCCGCATATTTTTTTTTGAAACTTTTTTTTTTCTTTTGATGCCCCTCCTATTCTTTAAAATCCATCGTGATCTTTCCTGACCCCCCAAAAAGAAATTCAAAATTCAAAATTGTAAAAAAAACCTAAAATCACTGCTCAATCTCAACAAAGTTTTTAGGAAATAAACCCGTCCGTCCGTCTACAGTCTGTCCAAACCACCACTGGTCGTCGGTCTCGTCGCCATGGTCGAAAATTCGAATCCGATCACCCGCCCGGAACGCAACGTCTCCCGGCTCGCTTCCACTAAACGTGTACCGCGCCTGCCCGTACTCCTCCTGGCTGCCCGCCGGAATCCGCTTCGGGTGGTTCTGCTGTTGGTATAACTGCTGCTGCTGTTGCTGTAGCAGCTGCTGCTGGCGCAGCTTGCTGCTGATAAAGTCGCCGTCCTCGCGACTCACCTCCTCGTCTATCGTCGTCGTCGTACCAGACATGGCGTCACTGGCAATGCTGCTCGCACCTCCGGCAATTATCGTCGCAGACGGCGTGGGTGACAACGTTCGCGCCGTGCTCGACATTGACGCGCGCACCCTGGTTCTCAACTGCTCTGTATCCGCAGGCGGTCCAGTAAAGTTTCCTGTCACTGGGCTGCGCACGGCCGCACTTGTCAATAGCCCGCCACTAGCCGCCGTCGCTGCCGCGGATCCAAACGAACTGCCGATTCGGTAACCGTGCGGCGACAATGATCCGGCCTTTTCAATTGGGCTACCCTTCAACCCGCCAGAACTCGCGCCGTCCCCAGGACTGTTGGTATTAACGCTCAGGTTATCCGCGTTGCTGGTCAGCAAGTCCACCTCCGTGGTGAAAAAGCCCTGTGGCGACGAGAATCGAATCTGCTCCGGTGATGTCGACTTGCCTACCGCTTTGTGCGCCAGCTCGTTCGTTTTAAGCACAGACTTACTGGCGATCGCCTCAATCTTGTTCGGCCCGCTCTTTTCTTGATGCATTGGCGTGCCTACCGTCTTGCCGTCCTTGATCGTTTTAAGACCTTGTTCGCACTGCGGCTGCACCGTCAAAAATCGGTTCTCCCAGCTCTCAATGACCTCGACGTAGTTACTGTCCTCGCTTGTCAACAAGCCCTGCTCCTGCGCAAATTTATGCAGCGTCTCACGCCATGTCTTGTACACCTCCAGCTGATCCAGATACAACTGCGCTGTCAGAGGATTCAAAAACTCGGATACCACGTTCAGCACGTACGGAATGGTCGACTTGACCTTCTGGTCTTGCAGGTGGAACACCTCGCGGGCAGCGTCTAGCTCCTGCTCTGCTTTAGCCAGCTGTTGCTGTTCCTTCTCAGTCTGGTCCGTTTTCTTCAGTAGCTTTTCAACATTGTTTGAGAATCGGTCAAAGTCCTGTTTCTTATGCTCGCGTTTAGTCAGCGCTTTGGATACTGCCTTGAGGTACTCGCGGATCTCGGTACAACGTTTCTGCAGTCGAGCCTCAGTCTCGTCGACCTTGGGCAGCAACAGTGTCTCAAGAGTTTTGGTGACTTCTACGTACGCCGTGACCGCCTCCAGCTGGCTAGGTGGTGTTTCCTGTACAATTGCATACGTGTCCTGCGCTTCCTCGCTGCCGATTGGATTGTACAGTTCAATCAGCCGCGATGCCACCTCATTTTGGCTAGTGACAGTCTCATGCCACGCCTTCCTGAAATTCTTGCCCTCGATGGCAAGCAGTTCAAATGCGTGGTTCGCTGTCTCAAAATCCTTGGTCCACTCAATGATGATCCGGTCCTCAATTGACTTGGATCCCATAAAACGGTGCGGAGCTCGCACAATTGCTTTTTTAGCGCCTTTAAACATTTTTGTTTATAACTGTGGTTGATTGATGGAGAATACAATGGATTGCGGTTTAAAAGGAAAAAAAAAGCAGGGGAGAAGGGGGGGAAAGAAGAGGGAGAAAAGGGGAGTGAATAATCGTGGAGAGAAAAAAAAAAAAATTGTGTTTAAACAGTTTTAGGCCAGAGAGGCATTTTTTTGAAAGTATGAGAGTGTGTGTGTGAGTATGTGTGTGTGTGGATTTGTGAAACTGTATGATATGTAATGTGGTCTCATATGAGGTATAACCCTAACCTCAAACTTTCTCAAAGTAGTTGTAATTTCTAAAATAATCTTTTTTTACAAAAGAAGTATTTTGCGGAACATGTTCTTTTAATTTCCCTAGTGCCACTACCCTAAGACTGGCGGTTGGCAAATTTTTTTTTTTTTTTTTTTTTTTTTTTAATTTTTGGTTTTCAATGATCACCAAAGAGCACAGTAATACAGATAACAATTAATCGGCTTCTTTTTTTTTTTTCACTACCCAATTTACCTCATTCATTACATATACTTATAACGGCACACACACATATGGATAACCTATCTTCTCTTTCCTCTGACCTGCCTGCACAGGCCAGCGCTGCCCAGGAACTGGCACAACTAGATTCCAGCATCATTGGCGAGTTCAAGGCGGCCGCGTGTGCCGTCACTAAACTATACAAACTGTCCGGCGCAAAGCAGGCCGTTGTCCGGCGGCAGGGCTACCTCGACGCTATCCAGGATCTACTTGATTTCATGACTTCAAACCGCCACGATGGTAGTGGTGCCCGCAACGCAGACGAGGTGCTGGCATGGGCGCTGCAGAAACAAGAAGATCTAAACACCAATAGCGACAACAATCGGAACTCTAACAGCAATTCCAACAGCAACTACAACAGCAATGGTAGTAGGACTGCGCCAGCAGCAACGGCACCACCGGCGGCAAGCGAGAATTACAGTTACTCTACAGCATCGCCAGCATTAGCCAAGGCAGCGCTCGCCAGTACTGCTAAGAAGGCCGCCGCGGAACGCAAGGGTTTTAGCTTCCACGCACCCGACAACATTACAACGCTCAACATGCAGCACCCACTACCGACCACCGCTGCTCAGGCTTTCTCTGGCAGTATTTTTAATTTTGACCCGGCCGCGATTTTAAGCTCCACCGGCCCTAACCACCATCATCATCACAGCAACAGCAGCAGTAGTCACAATGGAAACACAAACATCAACGGTACCAACAACAATATAATGACGGCGAGCATTACTAGCGCCAATAGCGCAAGCTCCGAAAGTGACCAAGAAGAAGATCTGGAGGAAAACTTTGTGAGTGGCGGCAATACCGGAGAAGATGTGAAGAAACGGATAAAATACAGTGGCACGTCAAGTCTCGATTTTAAACGGCATAGGTTTTGATTCAACAGTTTGTTTTTTGGAGTTCGTTTGATTTTTTTTTTTTTTTACAAAAAAGTGTTTTTAGTTGTTAATTTTTTTTTATCCCGTTGACAAGTGCGGATGGGGTTCTTCTGCACTGACAAAACCGGTAATAGTGATGATGGTACCAGAGGAAAAGTGCGGTTATTTGGGCTACTGCTTTCAGTACTTTCTTTTTAAGTGAAATTACATCTCACTACCATCATCATCATCATGCTGTTTTTTTTTTAAAAAAACCGACCCTTCTTATGGCCATTATTTTTTTATCTCTCTCAGGTTGGCCAGTCTCACTATGTACTTCTTTTTTTCCTGGCAATCTCACTTTACATTGGTGCATAAGTATTGGTCCCAATTGCTGGTCACGTCTCTAACTCTAAGATCAATTTTGATTTTATGAAGGAAAAAAAATAGAAAAAAATCTGAATCTAATATAATAGTTATTTATTCGTTATGTAGGAAAAAAAAAAAATAAAGGAAAAAGACAAAGTCATCACGTTCATGAAAAAAAAAGGCCGTTTAAAATACGACTGGAAGGAGGGAGATCGATTGATAAGTTCTAGCAGGCAAGTCACGTCTCTAAAAAGCAAAACATACAATTGAAACCAAAAAAAACTTCTATCAAACTTTAGAGATGCTTTGAATCAAGAGGGTATTTTTTTTGGAAACAATAGTAAAAAAATTGATACACCAAAGTTAGAACTGGTCAAAGTTGTCACTGATTTGACGGTTGCGCGTTAGGCGATCCGCCGCGACACCAATGAGCATTGGGCAGCGATCATTACCGCCCAATACGTGGTTGTCGAGCCAGTCGCCCGCCACAAACCGCCGGCCGCAGACACACACGCCCGGGAACGACAGCTTGGATCGCAAGTTGCGGAACGACCGCACCCGCTTCTGGTCGTCAAACGTAAAGTGGCCGTGCAGCAGATGCTTCTTGAAATCGTACGGCCGGTTGAACTGGCCCCGCTTGTGTGGGCACTGGTCGCGGCTGAACGGGCACGTGAACCGGCCCTCCTCCTGGTGCGTGCGCACGTGGCGTGGCAGATCGCGACGGAAGTACTTGCCGCAGATCTGGCACTGGTACTTTTTTTCCATGGGCACGTCGGTGTCGTCGCTGCCAGCAGGCTGAGGGGCGGATAGACCTGTCATGGGCCCCACTGCCGCAACAGTAGTGTTCTCAGTAAGATACTGCGGGATGGACGGGCAGCAGTTGTTGTTGTTGTTATTGTTGCTGCTGTTGCTGACCTGAGCCAGTGGCATTTGATTCACCTGCGCGTACCACTCATAAGCCTGATGAGTATGGTGGTGGTGATGATTGTCGTAGTGGTCGTGGTCACAGGCGTCGTCCATGTGCTCGCTACCGCAGCTGGGAGTTTCGTGCAGCTCGGTGACCGGCACCGCGCCCGTGGTTGTGTGTATGCTGTTAGTGAAAGATGCTGTAGAGGTAGTCGTGGTCGCCGCGACCCAGGTAGAAGGCGTGCTGTTGGCCTCGGCCTCGTACGGGTAGGGTTGTGGCGGCTGGGCTCCGGGAGTATAGCTTACAAAGTCGTTATAGTGCTGCTCGGTCGTTGTGGGTGTCGTCACGAACCCGCTTTCGGCACCGGCCGTCGATGGGATTGGCACAGGTCCGCCGGCAGCGGTTATCCAGTTGAATTCCATGTTTGTGACGGCGGAAACGTCTTCCATTGTCGTGGTTGCGATGGGCGAGGACATCATTTGCAGGTTCACTGGCTTCATTGATGTAATGTACTCACTGTGCTGCTGCTGCTGCTGCGCGTAGACAGTGTCTATGTACATGCCGTGATCCATAATAGTAGTTTGCATGGGCGGTGTGGGTGCGGTGTAAATAGTTGTGGGGCTGATCGGTAGATCGCGAGGACTTGAGCTGTTAGAGTACACCAGGCTTGACGACGACGTTGGAGTGTTGGGAGTGTAGTAGTAGAACGGCGAGATGTTATTGTTGTTGTTGTTATTGCTGACGGCGGCATACATTGTAGATGAGTGAGAAGAATGCTGACGCTGGTACAAGTTTGATGGTTTGGCAAAGGCAGGTTTGATGAAACCGGATTTGGTGTTGGCACTATCGGGGGTTACTTTTTGTTGTGGGGTAGTCGATGTCTGGTGAACTTTGTTTGGGTTTCCAGACATAAAGGAGTTTTTTTGGGGTTTTTGGAAAAGGAGCCTTCCTAAATTATAATTCTAAAAGAAAAAAAAAAAAAAGTAGAAGGTTCACTGGGCTCTTATGATAATAGGATAGTTAAATAAATATAACAAAATGCAAAAAAAAAAGGCAAGTGCTAATAATGTATTTTTATAATGCTTTGATAAAGTGATGAATTGAAAAAAAGAAGTTGATTGAAAAATTAATCTAGAAACGACAGAGATCTTGTCCAGATTATATATATCTGCATTTTTGGTCCGTTGGGCTACTACCAAAGTTTATTTAAAGTTTCTAGGGATGACAGAAAATCCTAAAATAGGTTATTTCAAAAAGAAATGTTAATCCAATGAGATCTTTCATTTTACATATTCCATGCATGGAATAAAGAATGAATGGCAACAATTGCTGCGGCTTTTTCCATGGAACGGCCCAAGCGAAAAAAAAAAAACACTAAACTCAAACTCTAAAAACCAAACCTTAAAGGCTTAGACTTCTAGAAAAACCAATCCTAGCCAATAAGCGTAGACTAAAATAACTTCCATGCAACTAGCAATCCACAATTAGTCAGTACCACTTGAATTCTAGAAGGCTAGAACCATTGAATGTGAGTGTAGAGAAGACGCATCGGTCTATCATCGAAATTAGTGGTAGATTGCTCTCTACTGATCCATACGCATGGAACGACAAAAATAGAACATGTTGTGGACCTATCAGCGTTAAGAACGCAAAAAAATGTATTTTTAGATGAGCAAGGTGAATGCTAGCGGCATGGTCAACTAAAATTTTTTTGTTCAAACACTGCATAGAAAGGAAAGGAAGGTCCTTTTTGAAAAAAAAGAGAAAGAAAAATAATATGATGTATGGAAAAGCAGAGGGAGGTATAAACGAGAAAAAGTTACTTTTGTTTGGAAGCGAGCGGAAGTGAGTGAGGCTAAACCTACAGGGAAAAAAATTGAAAGAGAGAATGTTATGAAAAGAAGAAAAAAAACATTTACGTCATGATGAAAATAATTCTATTGTTTGAAATGAAAAAAAGAAAAAAAGTCATTCAATTGAACAAGTCTAAAATATAGGTCCCTTGCAAGAATGCCGAACGGCTAGAGAAACAGAACAAAGGCATTGTTTTGAAAAAACGAAAAAAAAAAAAAAAAATAAAAACTCTTTATTTTTCGGGAAAGCCAAAAAAAAGTGAGAGAATTGGAGAAATCTTAAAACTCTATTCCTTAGTAGGGCAGTGTGAGTGTGTGTACATGTGCCCTTTTGTGCAGAAACTGTCTAAAAAAAAACATTTTGCGGGAAGACAATCACTAAGATCCATCCAAAAAAAAGGTTTTTTTCTTAATTTTTGTAGCAGCTTAAAAATTTATTGTTAAATCATGTGGGCAGTGCAACAATTATAGTTGCTGCTTTTAATGCCGAATTTGGCTAAACCTTTTTTTTTGTTTCCTTCCATGCATTAAAAAGCTGGCTAACCGGCAAACACTAAAAAAATTATTTTAGGATTTAAAAAAAAAAGTTGACGTTAAATTGGGTTTCTATTTTTAAAACACGGTACTGTACAAAAGTGGAAATGAAAGCTTTCATGCAGTAGAAAACGATTTTGAGGCTCAATGTTGCATTCCGTCATGCATGGATCTTTTCTTCATTCCAACATGAACCCAAAAAAAAAAAAAGAAACTACAGTTTGTGTTGTGTGCAGCAACTGGTTTTCTATTTTTATATACTCAGCATGGCTACACAAGCCTAAAAAAAAAAAAGTTGCAGATTAACGGAGATTAGGCCCGGGCCTTAGGATATTTGCGCGGCATATACAAATCTCGAATACCAAAGCCGCAAGATGAAAAAAAAAATTTAAGAACGTCATAATGAGTTTTAGTGTTTTGTTTAATTCATCTTCACCCCTTATTAATAACGTATTGATAATTTATAGTTTTCTAGTAAGGCACGTATAGGTTTTAACGGGTCCCTTTTGTTTTTTAGTTCCTATCTGCTTGTCTGGCTAGCTGCGGTAGCGGCAAGATTATACTTTTTATTGTTTTCTGCAACCCAACATTTGCCAAAACGCACAGTAGGCACAAAAATCGGTTTTTTAAGCGATCGAATTATGTCACGTCAAAAAAATAAAACTAAAAACCTTACACACAATAGTGTTTTCCACTTCTTTGAAAAAAAAAAGGGTTGAAAATCTTACAATACGCTCGTGCGTCTGCTGTCATGCCAGATGCAATTAATGTTTCACTTTCCTTTTTTTTTTTTCTTTTTTTTGGGTAGCTGCAAAAATTAATGTTATCAGGGTCAAAAGCACGTTGTTTTTTGCTTTTTTTTTTTTAATCACTCTGCGCTGGCTATGAAACAGAAGTGGATGTCGTCAGGGCCTGTTGACGCATGATCGATTCTCGATTGTCGAAATTTGCATTCGCATAGCTTTTTTTAATTTTTTCAGATTTACGACGATCGCATATTACTACAGCTCGAGACACTACAGACCAAATTCTCTATTTATGTAACGTTCGAGACCTTTTTCTAAGTTTTTTTATGTTAGATGTGTGGTTTTATTACATGTTCAATTGCGCATTAAATTTGAAAATACCAAAAAAAAAAAATTCACACTAAGTTCGCATACAGCGGATAGAATTCGGGGTTCCACTTAATTTTTAAAGTCTAAATTTTTTTTCAACAGCTTGTTTATTTTAGTCTAATAATATCACTATTATTATTATAGTTTGTGTAGGGCGGCCCAGCTCAGATATTAAGCATTTTTCTAAGCTTCAAGTTGCTGCGCCAACTTTCATCTACAGTTGAACGCATATTACCATGGCAATTCCGGCAAAAAAAAAAAAAATTAATTTAAATTTTAAAAATAAAACAATGGCATTGTTTATTTGACAGCCCGCTCAACCTGGCGGTTTGCACTAGTTCTCTGCTGATCTTCCCCCTTTCTTTTCACTCGCTAAATTTTTTAACATCTTTCATGTAACAGCCTTTTATGTAACTTCACCACTTTTTCTAGTATATTGATGTTAGTTTTAAATACGTTTTCGGCTGCCTTGTCGGCCTTCAAAAATTAAATACATGTTATATTGAAAATCAATCTGATCAATGCATAAAAAATGATCTCCAGTGCTCATGCATTTTTTCAAGTTCCATAAATTGACAAAACCAAATGTTGTTGTTGATGTTAATTTTTAAAAAAGTTGTCTTATTTTAGAACTTTCTATGATTTATTAATTTTATTTTTGATTTCGCTAGTTTCGGGCAATGTCATCCAATTTATCGCAATTCCCATACTTGAAAAACTGCTTGCGGGTATCGTTCTGTCCAAAGCGGAGCTTGTCATGTTTTTAAATAGATCAAAAATAAACTACGAAAAATAAAATCACAACCTTTACTTTTCGAATTTGTTTAACTTCAATTTTCTTTAAGGGAAAGAAAAAAAAAAAAAAAAACACGCACACACATTGAGTATTTGGTGTGTGTGTTTGTACAGTACTTTTAGCAAAGTAAAGTGATGTCACAACAAAAACTTCAAATAGAACTCAAAAACAAAACTGGAAGACAAGAGAACGTAAACTGATTTATATTTCGGCCTATCAACCACCACAATTCTGCTCAAACAAGCCTACAAAAAAAATTTAAAACTTTGTGCTAGCTTGGGCCTTTTTTTACCAAGTTGTTGTTGTTGTTGTTGTTGTTGTTGTTGTTGTTGTTGCTTTTAGGACAAAATAAGAGGCTCAAATAGCTCAGATTTCAGTTTGAACAGTCTAAAAACGGTAGGGGGTTTGGTTACCCGAATCTGGTTGTTTTTTTTTTTCAAAAAAAAAAAGTATATATAAAATTAAACACTAAAAAAGGTTATCGTTGCTTTAAAGTGAATTTTAAGCATTAAAAACAAAAAAGATTTCAAAAAATTAATTTTTTTTCTTGGTTTTTTTAAAAGTAAAACCCAAAATTTTTTTACAACAAGTGTAGCGTTTACGCAAGCGCACCTATGTGTACCAGAATTAAAAAAAAAATATCAAATGATTGACTATCACCAACGAAGAAACTCCAGTAGATTTTTTTGTTTAAAAAATCCTATGATAATGTGTGCGCAATTCCGTTAACTGTGGCGTTTTTGTGTTAAAGAATTTAATTTTTTTGAACGTACACAATGACGGCTTTAAGCCTCGGTCTATAAAACGGTTTTATAGCGGCTTTATAGACCGTTACTTTTACTACTACTACTACTACTACTACTACTACTACTACTACTACTACTACTACTACT
>JAKVQX010000457.1:0-16593 GCA_030463015.1 Geotrichum citri-aurantii
TAGCGCTCTCAACGCGCACAAGTAGTATCAGCATTCGATGGCGCCGGATTCCCCATGAAAAAAAAAAATCTACTTTTACTAGAACAAGGTATGTTTAGTGGGTGCGTGCGTGCGTTAGGATTAGATTAGAGTGGTTAGATTTTCAGAAACAATAGAATGTAGGGAATCCTATTTCTGGTGGTCGTTTGCCCTATAGGTTGAATCTGAGCAAATACAGTAGTTTGTAGAGCTTCTGCTTTGTGGCTGAGAGTGATATATGTAAAACGTTGATTAGCCTACTGAAGCTTTCTCGTGCTTAACATTTCTTAAGATGTTTACTTCTACGAGTAGTGACCAACACGTCACAAAATGGTTAGCTGTAATTCAGTATTTTGTGTGATGGTTGGAACTGTGCCGCTTTGTCGCGAGCGAAATTGTCAGGTTTGTTCATGATAATCCCCGCAATACGGAAAAAGGTTTAGGACACACGTTTGAGCTCGCTTCATCCTTTCTTAGGCGGTCTTGTCGTGTAAGCTTGAATGTGCTTCTGATTGTTTTCTCGAAAAATAAGAGTACCCAGAATATCCTGAAGTGGTGATTTACTTCTACTGAAGGATATAGTCCGATGTGGTAGTCTAAACTTTGATGTCTTTTGTGATAGGAGAAGCCTTATCTTCTCCCAGATAACTCTTTGCCATTTTCTTCCTCGTCCGCTTCTCCTGTACACCTTCTACCATGTCAATCACTTGCGCACTTCATACAGCGACGACTTTGATACTCATTTGGTTCGGCGTAGGCCTTTTTGGCGGTACTGGCTTACGAACATGTTGTAGTTGGTGCCTTTGGCTGTAACTCGACTCTTGGTCAGGGAGGTACACGTTTGGCGCGGGACATTGCTCGAGGCAAGGGTTAATACCGTGACAAAACTCAAAAAGCTGAGGGGTTAAGATCCAAAAGTTTTTTTTGACAGTAAGACTTCTGTTTTTTCCTGTTTTTCTCAAGGAAATTTCTAGAAATATCGTGGGGTTCTTTTTCTATAATTGTGGTGCGCCTTTAATAACTTGAAAATAGCTGTGGGAACACTTAACTGAGATTTTTTTAAAACAGCGGTTTTAAAACTAATTAAGAAATGACGTATGTTACACAAACAAAAGCTCTTCCCAAATTTAAAAAATTGCAAAGACATTTGTAATCATTAAGTAATTAATGCTGACTCATAAGTTAGTTATCAGTAAATTAGTAACATCTTTGCCTTAAACCTTTGTCACGACTCACTCAAAAGTCTTAAAACTTCAACTCCTCGTCTTTGACGCGTCGCATCATTATTTTTTTTTTTTCACGCTCTGTTTAGCAACATCATAATGAACACAAATAACAATAACAGTAGTAATAATAACAGCACTAACAATCCAAGGCCTCCGATGCAGTCGCCACCCGTAGGTGCTGAGCCTTTGCGTAACTCGCCTGGTCCACGTCCGCGAGTGCGTCGTCTTTCCCAGCTCGAACCCGTCCATATTGCCGCGTTGCATCAGGAATACAATTCACAGATGCGCGAGGCCTCTAAGGAAAATGTTGACAATGATGCAAAGATGAAGCACCTTGAAAAGGCGCGTAAGATCAAGGTCTTGCTTGCCAAGTACGAGCAGATGGTGAAGGATCAGAAGAATAAACAGCAACAGGATGTTAATGGTAGCAGTACTGGAGGCCATGGAGATTCGGTATCGCCTGTTTCGTCCGGACCAACTACGCCATCGCCTAGTATTTCGCAGCAAATGGCGAATAATGTTCAACAGCAGCAGCAGTATTCACAGTTTAGAGTACAGCAACAGCAGCAACAACAACAGATGGACAACAACAACAATAGTACCACCCATTCAGTTAGTCCTCCTCCTGTGAGCACTGGATCTCCATCGCTGTCTAGCAACGCCTTCTACAACAAACAGGCTCAGACACAGACGCCCGAAAATCTCACTTTGCAACTTCAACGATTCAAACAGCTTGAGAAAGAGACCAACGATCAACTAATCAGCGTCGAGCGCACTATCCGCGAGAGCCCCAATATTGAAGCAGAATTGCGTCAAAAACTTCGCGGCCAAGAGCAGAATCTACGCACAAAGCGTGATCAGTACAAAAGCATGGTATTGACCGTGACCCAGCAGCTTCAAGTAAAGAAGAAACCACCTGTGAAACAACAACAGCAGCAGGTCCAGACATCGCAGCAACAACAACAGCCACAACAATCACAGCCACAGCAGCAGCAATCACAACAACAGCAGCAACAACCACAACAACAGCAACAACAACAGCAGCCGCAAATTAAGAAGGAGGCACAAAAGACACAGCAGCCGCCGGGATTACCTGTTGATCCTAGTCTATACTCTTCGCCAGGCATGTCCATTAACACCACTCCGCCAAATGCCGGCTCCAGTAGCAACGTTAGCACACCCACATATAGTAACTTTGTACAGGCAGGAAAATACGCTAAGAAGACTGCATCACTGCCTTCATCTAGCCCGAGTATTCCAACATCTTCGGCCTCTTTGGGTGCATCATCCATAACTTCGACTCTCTCGTCGTCTGTGCTTTCGACACCTGTGCCCTCAGGTCCTACGGCCTCAGCTATGTCTGGTGCTTCTTCTTTGAACTCAATTCCCGTGGCGACTACCGCGCCCAAAGCGACATACCAGAAACACACAACGGGGCCTAAAACTACAACAACTAAGAATGTGCGCGGTCCTGGCAAAGTCGGCCGACCGCCACTTTCGGCTACCGCAGCGAATGCAAAGCGCGCACCATCCACCACTGCGCTCAACCAGATTGGAACTGGTAGCACAAACACTGCTCTCTCTAGTCAGCTAGCTGGAGGGGCTGGCTCGTCGCTGGCCAATGTTGTACCTGACAAGGTCTACAACAAGCGCAAAATAGGTGATCTTATTAAGTCGCTGATGCCTAAGGACATGGATGGCTCTATAATTGAGCCCGAGGTTGAGGATATTGTTGGTGATCTTATTGATGAGTTTGTTGACAACGTGACCAAGTTCTCTGTGCGTTTGGCTAAACACCGTAAAGCTGAGCGCGTTGAACCCAAGGATGTGCATGTGCACCTGGAACGGAACTGGAACATTCGCGTTCCCGGCACTGTCGGCAAAGATGAGGTCGAGATTGTGCGCAAGCCCGCTGTCACCAAGAGCTATATGGCTAAGATGGATCTTGTCAACCAGGCCAAACTGGGCAATGGCAACAAGATGTAATATCTTTTTTTTTTTTTTTCTCTTGTAATTAATTCATTTGTCAGTACTGATGCACCAAAATCAATAGCTAAAGTCAAAAGATTCTCTGAAAAAATAAAGGCAAACTATATACAATACTAAATCTCTTGATAAAAATTCCATATATTCATTACTTAGACATAATTAAATGCTTTCATACCAATGAGAGCTCATCTGCGTAAACACCTCACGTCCTATTATTAACAGTTAGTTACAGTTTCAATAAAAAGTTATCTCAAACCAAGTTCAGTAACCAAAAAAGAACACGCAAAATATATCCAGAATCAGATAAGAAGTGAATTGTGAATTGTTTATCCGCAATCAAGTCAGACAAGCTCCTCTCCAGCAAGCGAGCGCCTAGTGAAACATCCCCGAGAGGAGTCCGAAAAGATGCTCAGCCGGTGAGAAGCCAACGTCCGACAAATGCTCAGTATTGCAGAAGAGTTATCATCATAAAAGGATTGTGTTTTGCTGTTATCATGGTATGCTAAACCAAAGTGAAAGTTGTAGTTTTAGTTTTTTGTACTTACGGCTTGGATGGTGGAAACTGAGTTTTGACAAAAGTCTCTGCAAAGTCTTTAACACCAGGGTTGCTTAAGATATCCTGTAAATTAGGGAGTCCACTTGTCTTAAGACTGTTGATAACACTGGCCACGGTTGCTGCATCGGTCTTTCCAGCAGTTTGCGCAATCAGTGGGCCATAGGTTTTCAACATATTTTCGAATAGTGAGGGACCAGTAGGAGGTACGGGTGCATCTGATTGAGCGGTCGATGCTGAACCGGAGGCTGACCCAGATTCTGTCTTAGGCAGCTCTCGCTCAGAGGATGTGGAGGGTTCAGTACTAGAAATACTAGCGTCAATGTCACCCGTCAATAATAGTTTGGTCAATGCAACTTCCAAACCCTTTTTCATCGCGGCGGACGGATTGTTGCCTTCCAAATCTAGACCCTTTTTATAGGCCTCTACTGAGTCAGAGTATTTGCCTATAGAAAAAAGAGCGAGGCCCAGCCGGCTGTAGCCCTTAGAATAGGACGAGTCAATCTTGATAGCACTCTCGGCGTCGGCAATAGCATTTTCATACTGGTGCATGCTCTGATACGCCGCAGAGCGGTTGCCATAGTAGACAGGGCTGTGAGGATCCAGGCTAATGGCATGGGAATAACTAGCAACGGCCTCAGTATAATTGCGTGAAGCCATAAACCGGTTGCCATCTAGCTTTTTTTCCTCAGCTTTAGCCTTATCGGCATCAGAAGCTTTGTGCTCGGCTTTGTATTGCGTGTAAGCCGATAGAAGGGATTTGTCAGATGTTAAAGGTTTGACTTTGAACACATCCGACAAACAGTCGATTGCAGCTATCACACTATCCTGATCGTCACCGTCGACGGTGCCGTCGTGCAATATAGTGCTCAGGTAGTTGACGATACTTTGATGAAGCTCATCTGAGACGGATTTGCTGCTTGCAATTGGCTTGATCATAGAAGACAAAGAGAAAAAGAAAAAAGAAAAAAAAAGATGAAAATTTTTAAGACCAGACTGGCTTAAATAGTGAGTTGGAGAAAGGAAGGAGACCAGAGGTCAGAGAAGGGCAAGAAGTAGGGCAACTCTGTTAGATCAGGTGATATGAGACAAGCTCACTTTAGTGGAAAAAAAAAATCTTGTTGAAAAATCATCGTTGAGTTAAAAAATATTATAACAAACTTGAAAAGATTTAGACTTGTTGAATAAACAAAATATGAATTACATTAGTAACGTAGTTAAAAGAATCTCTTTTTTAGAGCCGACTTAAGCATGCTGTCTTGACCTTCCTTCATTGAATCATTCAGACTGTTCAAGTACTGGCCAGTGCTTTCCTCAAAACTGTCAAATGTCTTGGAAATGCTGTTCATCATGCTGTTACCATAGTTATTTACAGTGTTATTACTGTTGGTTCGGCCCTGGCGTCTAGCTTTTTGATCAACCAACCTGCGCTGTTCATTTTGTGCTTGCTCCTGTTCGATCATAAATTTCGAAGGCGGGCGTCTGGGACCACCAAGAAGTTCGTCAACATCAGCCACAGTTGCCGCGGGGCGGCCCTTGAGCCATTGAATAGTACTGATAGTCGGCCTTGGTGGAATAATCTTCATTGCGTCATAAAGAATATCACTGGGAATGTCGCTTTGTTGAATACCTTTACCCCAGATGTTAATCAAGGCCGCGGTGATCTTGTCCTGTCTAACAACAACATCGCCGTTGGGTAGAATGACAGACTCACCAATGTACTCGGGATTAGTCCAGAAAGGCAATTTTTGTACATAGATCTCTTTTAAGGAAGGAAGGCCAAAATAGTGAGCATTGCCGGACTTTGAAATGCAGGTCAACACAAGAGTGTCGTTTTCTCGAATGAAACTGACACCAGATGAAGCAATGCTCTCAATCTCAGTGCGATGAGACAGCTTGTGCTTAGGCTGCTTGAGAATTCGAACTTCATTGGTTGACACCACAATTAGGCCACCATTGATATGAATACCCTGAGAAAGCTGCTCCATTTCCTGAACTCGGCCTATTGCTGGAGTGCCATTCACCAGATTAATGGGAATAAGTTTGTTTACAGGACCGAGAGTTGCAGGCATACTAGAGTCAAAATGAACACCAAAGCTACCATTGCTAGGAAGAACTCTATAGGCAAATACATTACCACCAGAAGAACCAACTGAAAACACAATACTGGAGTACTTATCATCGCCCAAAGCGTAAATGCCAAACTCTAGAGCAGTAGGATATTCTGAACTTCCAACAGTTTTCTTCTTAAAAGCCGACTTTTTAACTGTAAGGCTGCCGATAGTATCAGAGTAAATTATAGCAGAACGTTGCTGGTCGATAATAACAACATGACCATTTCGGTAACCAATTGCAAGAAATCCCAAATCAGAATTAACAATGCAAGTAACTTCAGATTGGTAGATGTTGTTAAGTACAAACAATGGCAAAAATCCATCAGTTCTCAAATTGGTTCTACTTCTAATGTCCTGCAATTGAGGAACTTGATCAGAAAGACTGAGATCGTCAATAAATCTCGAAGGGTCCAGTTTCTTTCCACTTCCAAACTTGTAAACAATAACATCACCATTTTCAAGTACAGATGCGATTGACGCAAGTGCACCAGCAAAAGAAATCTTTGTTATTGCCAGATTGTTGTGGCGTCTGAGTGTCTCTGAAATAGAGATCTCAAAAACCTTGGAAGTTTCTAATTCTCCATGTGAAGCGTCCCATATTCTGATCGTACCATCAGAATGGCCAGTGCAAAGTGCATTTCGTAGGTCATATTTGCGCAAATTACGTCGCGCAGGAGCACCACCAATAAAGAAAGGTTCACTTGGAGCGACCGCACCAAGCATTCCCATTAGCCGAATTCTGGGTAAAGGAGTTACGGTGAGAGCAGTAACATAAGGCTGAATCCAAGAAAATGAAGATGGAAAAGAGCCAATATTGGTTACTGGCAAACCTTCAGGATATGTGATCGAAGTAAACTCACCAGTGTTCAATAACGCAATCAAGGCATGAGGGTTATGGCAGCCGGCGTAGTATGGGTTGTCTCTCGGAATCATAATGAAGTCAAAAACTTCCGTGTTATTTGGAATTGGGAAGATTCTATGACGCTTGGGGTTTCTGTAAAAATCACCCATAGCTTGGTATGATGTCATGGCGACAGTTGGGGTAATACCAAATTCTAGCATTGTAAGGCCGGGAGCAGAACCTTGAAATCTATGACCTCCGGCAACTAGAATGGAAGTTTCTTCTGGGTTTAGGGTGCTGTTCCATGCAATATCAGTAATCAAAGTGTATTCACTACTTATTGGTTGATTTGATTGCCTGGGAAAGTTGACATCAGTATCAATCAAAGTTCTTGCTTGAAGCAAGTTACCCTCAGTGGCGTCCCAAAAAACAATTGAGCCGTCAAAGTGAGCAGTGAGAATGTGGTGGCCGTTAGGATGCCACAACGCCTTCAAAAAAGGTGGATACCGGTATTGACCAAAGAACATTGGATCAATATCACCACCGGGGGCGCCAGTAGGTACTTCGTATCGCAATCCAAATACAATTTCTTGCCTGATAATATTAAAAACAATTGCACTTTCAGTATAGCAAGCTAGAATAACTGAAGGGTCCCTGGGATGAAATGCAATACTGACGACTGGTGACAGTCTCAGTTTTTCCATTAGAGACTTTTGCAGGTTATCAATGCGGAAGTTAGACATGACGCCTCTATCAACGTCATAGACAACGATTTGACCGTTTTCTAAACCCACTAACAACCAGTCCATGGCAGGGTCACTTGCTACTGCTGAAACATTACTATAAAGAACATGGCTAGAAATCTGCTCTCTAGTGTCCATGCTAAAGACAGTAATAGTTCGTGCTGCATCCACGGCGACTAAATAGACAGACTTGACTATTCTTAGATATTCAATAGGCGTGGGAAGTTTTAATGCAAACTCAACATCAACGTTATGCTGACCAAAAACACGAATGAAACCATTTTCAGAGCCAATTGCGAAAAGACTTTGAACTGGATCAAAGGCCATGGAGAGTGGTTTCCCTTTAAAGCCATAGCGGGCAAGCTTAAGCTAGGTTAGCAAAGACAAAAAGTGGCAAAAGAAGCTAACTTACATCATCGGTCTTAAATTCACTTGGAGCAATTGCTAAAGAAAGGTCAGCCTCAGCAATAGTTTTGATACGTGAGAAAACAGACATTCTAGGAGGATTGTTGTGGTGATGAGTAAAAAGAGTTGGTGTGAATTTGAAAAGAATTCTGAAATAGACTGACACTTTAAATTTTTTGTAGTGTGACAGCCAAGAACTAAAAAAACCAAAAAAAAAACAACCAAAAACACCTCTTCCACAAGATTTTTCATCCAACGCCCACAGTTCTAGACACACACACAGCATATTTGCAAAAGCCAAATGGAATCACTTTCCAAGCCTACAAATCAAGGCCCTTCACCGCTTTTTGGCACATTATGCGAACATTTGTTTGATACATTGCTTAATATCACTAAGATAAAGAAATACCAGCCAAAAAAGAAGCCATACGAGTTGCGAACTTTTGTGCTAGAAAATTTCATTAATCGATGGAGACAAAATGTTGGAAATGATATCTTTCCTCTTTTCAGGTTATGTGAGTAATTTTTATGGGTTGTTTAGAGATAATTGCTGACTGAGCTTTAGTAATGCCAGATGTAAGTCTGTAAATTTTCATGTTTCTACTGGACTCTAATAGCCGAAACAGAAAGATGTAGACCGAATGTATAGTCTTAAGGAGAAAGCGATTGCAAGGCTTTTGATGAAAATACAGAGTATTGATCCCAACTCTGAGGATGGAAAGTCTTTGACTCAGTGGAAGCTAGGGTATGGCAACTCTACTGGCAATTTCCCACAGCGCTGCTATGAAGTGCTGAAAAAGCGTCAAGGCAACCGGCCACCCGGTAATCTTTCCGTGGATCAAGTGAATGATCTTCTTGACAAACTGAGCAACGACAGAGATAGGTTAGTATGCTTATAAAAGTGAATCGCAGTCATTTCTAATAAAATTTACAGCCAAATCCTGACAATGACAACACTATGCGAGTCTTTAAATGCAGAGGAAATGCAATGGGTAATCAAGATAATTTTAAGAGGTACGTACCTTAAAAATCTTTTCAACTACTAGTTCTAACATAATCAGATATGCACTATGGTCTCAGTGAAAAGTCCATATTAAATATATGGCATCCCGATGCGATGTCATTGTTTAACGTCACAAGTAATCTCAAACGCGTTTGCTGGGAGTTGTGTGACCCGAATACCAGGCTTTCTTCGTCGGTTAGTTTTATTTTTATTTTTTCTAGTTAATAGGGTCTATCTAACATTTATGCTACAGAACCAAACAATATCTCTAATGTCATGCTTTCAGCCGCAACTTGCTTCGTTCAAGAAAAACACGTTCCAGGAGATTGTTAAACTCATGCCAGGGCATTTCTATATCGAAGAAAAAATGGATGGTGAACGAATCCAACTTCATATGGATGAATATGGTAAAGTTTTCAAGTTTTACAGTCGAAAGGCAAAGGACTACACATATCTTTACGGAGACTCACTAGAATCTGCCAGAGGCGGGTTGACTAAAAATTTGAAAGGAGCGTTTCATGAGAATGTAAAAAGCTGCATCTTGGATGGTGAAATGGTTGCCTGGGATCCTCACTCGCAGTCTGTCGTTCCATTTGGATCGGTTAAAACCGCTGCCATGAACGAAATGCATAGCAGAAAACTGATGCACCCTTTTTTTTTGGTATTTGATCTTTTGTATTTGAACGGTCAGCCTTTAGTCGACTTCAAGTTGTCTGAACGGCGGAAAACATTGGAAGCTGTCGTTAAGGGGACTCAAAACTATCTCAAAGTGCTGCCTTACGTTGATGCCTCAACCGACATTGAAATAATGAACTGTTTAAAGAGAGTGATTGAAACTGCGTCAGAAGGCCTGGTTATAAAAAACCCTGATTCACCATACAGAGTTAGCGAGCGAAACCTTGATTGGGTCAAACACAAACCGGATTACCTTGAAGAATTTGGTGAAAACCTTGAAGTGTGTGTCGTTGGGGGATATTATGGCAGCGGTAATCGGAGTAAAATTTTATCATCTTATTTGTGTGCTTTAAGAGTTGACAAAAAAGTCAATGAGGAGCCTGAATTTTGGTCCTTTTGCAAGGTAGGCGGTGGTCTCACAGCCCTTGACTACACAACAATACAGCATCTCACAGAAGGCAAATGGCATGACTGGAACAAAACCAATCCTCCAGTGGAATTTATTAAAATGGCCGGTAAGTATAACGATAGAGAAGCACCAGATAAATGGATCAAGCCACAAGACTCGATAGTGATTCAAATCAAGGGCGCTCAGGTTATCACTTCTCAGCAGTTTCGCACAACAAAAACGATTCGTTTCCCAAGGTTTGTCAAAATTCGTGAAGACAAAGATTGGAAAACATGTTTGTCATTTAGCGATTTTATGAAATTAGAAAAAGAGGTGGAGATTAAAATTAATGCGAAAACTAAACTCCAGGAAAAGCGTTCTATTCCATCTAGGATTGTGAAAAAACGAAAGATTATTCAGTACACACCGGGAAAGTTTGATGGCACGGTCGACTCCTATATATTTGACGGATATACCTTTTACATTCTTTCGGATCAAGAAAAGCCGTTGATCAAGCGCAGCAGGCTAGAGGAAATGGTGTTGTTAAATGGCGGCAAGGTGGCTCAATCGTGGGAAAAAAACACTGAAAAGTTTTATGTCATTGCAGATAAAGGTAAGTTTTTTTTTTTTTTTCTTTTTTGTGTTATTCTACTAGGTTTACTAACCAATTTTTTTTTTAGCCTTAGTGAGAGTACTAGGTCTTTTTAAAAATGGATACGATGGAAGTATTCTTAGACCTAGTTGGTTATTGACCTGTATTAAACACCAATCGATAGTCCCTATTCAAACCAGGTGAGCAAGAAACCTTTTTTTTTTTTTTTTTTTGTTTCTCATAGTTTTTTTTTTCTTGTACTAACCTGACGATCAGACATTTTCTTCATGCGGGTAAAGATGGAATAGTGGACTCGAAAAAAAACGTGGACAAATATGGCGACTCCTACTATGAAGACATTCATCCGATAGAATTGCGCAAGGTGAGATATCTAGTTTCACAATTTTTTGTTTACTTTTTCTAATGATTTTTTTCTTTTTCAACATTAGCTCATGAACAAAATGTCAATATCTAAACAGCACAGCCAGAAAATCAACGTTCAAAAAGTCAAAATCAAAATGAACAAAGTGGTCGAAAACTACATGCCTAAGCCTATCATCTTCAGCAGTTTTAGTATCTTTTTCGACTTTCCCGGGCAGATCAAGAAACCCAGTAATGACGAAACCACTACTGGCCCTCAAGAGAACGAACGGTATCACGATCTTTCAGTGGCCAAGAACTATGCGCTTTTCGGCGGCGCCGTTATTGTGAACAGCATCAAAGATGCCAATATCATCATATGCAGTCCAGCAGGAGGCATTGAAAGGCTAGACGCAATCCGGGCGGATATGGCTGCAAGTTACGATATGGGTCTGCGGCACATTGTCGGCTCCCAGTGGGTGCTTGATTGTTGGAAGGAAGAAACGGTTCTGGATTTTGATAGTAAGTTAAACCTATTTGTGGGTATCACAAATAATATCAAACACACGCAAATCAACAATACAAAAAACTTTTATGTGCTAATCATTTACTTTTGATAGAATACCAACTCTAGTAGGACGTTTATGATGCAGACCATTGTTAAATTAATTAATTTAAAACATGAATTTCAATTGTTTTTAATGTCTCTATTCAAAACCCCTAAAGAAACAGAGCGAATGCAAAAAAAAAGGGATCCTAAACAAAGCTTTTGCCGCAATGACAATTACAGTCCGGTACAGGGCACCTACTATGTGTCATGAACCAATCTTGCAAATGATATGCGTGCATGCCATGGTTGCATGAAAGACAGAACGTAAACCACCGCGCAAAGTTTGAGTCGCGGGCAACGGCAGCTGCTGCTGCACTTCCTACAGTCATACTGGTTATTGTCGGCGTCATTGAGTTTGAACTGTTGTAATTGTTGCTGGTATTATTATTGTTATTGTTGTTATTACTATTGTTGTTGATGGCAGTCGCCACGGCCGATGACCGTGGAAACACACCCAGCGAGATCTGGCAGATGGCGCAGCGCGGGAGAGGGTGGTTGCAGCTCTTGCAGCGCAGCTCGGTGGCCGTACCGTTCGCATGCTGCTGCGGCTGGATCTGATGAAAGGAGGGCTTTTTAATCACAGACCCTGGCTTGGTACCGGTCTTGGTGTTGCCCTTGCCGTCAATTAGACTTTTGCAGTGGTTGCAACGTAGCCAAACCTGCCGTTCGACCATGTTCTTACCACGCTTAACGTCAAATAGCGAGCGCTGGCCAAATAGTTTCCAGCTGTTGAGAAGGATTCGATAACTCTCAATCCATTCATTGACGTTCGTCAATTCCGCATTGTAGTACCCTGTTGATGGAACCTGTGCAACAATGGCAGCTGTCGTCTGCACATCGCACGTTTGATCAACATAGTTTTGAAGTAACCGCATGCCGTCTGGCGTGATGCCTGTCAGCAAAATTCCTTCGAGATCGCCTCGCCCAATGTAATCGTTGGCAAGTTTGTTGATGTACACAGTTAGAGACTCATCGTCCAAGAACCGCAGAGCAATGCCGAGACGCTCGTTAAGAGGCAAGACCTGGCTAGCAAGGACCTTGTCCCACACTCCCTCCGACACATGCATAAAAACAGCCTTTATGTAGGGATTTGATACATCGGCTGCAAGGCTTGTACACAATGAGCGCCACTCTTCAGCCTTAAACCCATTGCTGTTCATGATTGTAACTGCAGTCGCGGAACCTGCAGGACGATTAAGGTAACTGGCCAACGCAGTGGCCATGAGAAGCAGCTGCGAGGAGTTTGACCGCGAAAGAGCCTCTACAGCCCGCTCAATGTTTCCATGAAAAACGGCCCAACCAGCAGCCTTCTCGTATTCGTTATTGGCCTCAAGAGCTAGAAGCTTTTCTTCCAACTCAAAAATTTCAAAGCTCCAGCCCGCTATCTTGAGGCACATCTGGCGCAATGCGCGTCGTGTTTTGGATTTTGAAAAGTATACAGTGTGTATTGATTTTTTGCTCGAAAGATTTTGGAGCCACATAGCATAGTCATACTCTGACATGATGGTAGCTTCATTTGCACCAAGCACACGCTGCTTGTCCACATACCCTGAGTAGCCACGCCAGAGACCCCAAATGCCTTCGAAAGAGAGATCCAACTCTCCTGAAATCATAGATCCCCTTTGAGCAGATCTTTTTGCGAGACTGATCCACTGCCAGATGTAGTGAAGTTCTCGAGCCTTGGGATGCAGCATAGTGGGTTGATCAGGCCGAAATAGTTTGATATTGTGTAGCAGAGTTAAGCCGTAACCCTTGAGGGCCAAGCGCCGCATAACCGCCGAAATGTCGTTGTCAAGAACGGCAGATGGGTTCAATAGCACTGCCTTTTGCGGCGGTTGCGTTTTATTGTCTGCGCCTAGAACAAACGCTTCAAGTTTTGTCTGGATCGGCATCTTGAGATCTTCTTCAGTGTTGGGCATCACAAATGTAATGCTGTCTGGGTCCGCGCTTGCTATAACATTGATGGGATCAAACTTTACAGCCTTGGCAGACTCTATTACCTTCATCCGGAAGATTTCTCCAGACTGGCGCACACACAAAAAGTTGATAGAAAGTGGATTTTCCATGTCAGCAATGTAGTCAAACGAGACGACCCGATCCTGTATTGTAGGGGCCTCTGTCACAGAAGACACAAAAACCTGGCTCTTGCCGTTGCTCGTCAGCCTGTCAGTCTGCCAGCGCTTCACTTTATCAGTGTGTTGTTGCAACAAAGCAAATTCACCACGCCGCGTATGCGAAAGGCGTAGCATTGGAAAGTGACTATTTGACCTCGTATCGCCGACCGGATTTAACAGTAGCAGGGGGTCACGGCTCCCCGCATGAATGTACCGGCGGTCCCAAAATGCTATCATGCCTGGGTTTGCAGCCGAATGTGACGAAAAGTAATGGCTGTCAAATGGGTCAAATGTGATACCATACACACACTTGTGTTGAATTTGAAAATTAGGCGCGGCCGTTGTCGCAGCACGTATATCGTATTCTTTGAGCAGACCCGAGCTGCTAGTGCCAACAACAAGAACATCAGGAATATTCGGTGCAAATGTCAGTGCTGCTATGCCATCGCTAGGACAAAGCGAAAGTACAGCCTTTTGTGACGAGCGCGACGATACATGACTGTGATGATGCTGTGCAGACATTACTGTTTCAAGATTCCAGATCTGCAGGCAGTCGTGGTCGCTTTTCTTGTCGTAGCCGACGGCAATATAATCCGTACTATTGAATGAAAGTGCAGTCACTGATTGCGAGTGTTTGGTCGGCGGCCGGATCTTGTAAAAATTCTCTCGGGCGTGGTGCGTAGGAATGTCGTAAAGATTGAAAAGTGCGGTGGTGCCGGTAGTGAGCCCAGCGCCAACAAAGCCTAAACGCCGCAGTTAGAATATTTTTAAAGATAAGACAGAGATATTCTATAGTGAATTTTTAATTGTTTTGAACATACCAGGTCGTGTTCTAGAGTAGTCAAAGCATCGGATAGTGTCAAGATCGCCCTGCGCAGCGTACTTCTTGATTGTGTATTGATTGTGACTCTGCAAAAATTAAAAAAAAATAAAATAAAATAAAAATTAGAGCCTGCTACTAGGACCCTCGGCGGTGAGAGCACATACTTTAGAATGGTGTCGCGACTCGTACAAAAGAATCTCATCTCGCGCAGAGTTGACAACAAGAAACGGCTGCACACCATCGTCATGATCCCAAGCATGGGCGTTGGTAATGGTTGCAAACATGAGCCGGTATCTGTATTTTTTGATAGATTGAAGAATGTGGGAGAAAATGCGAGTGTTGTGATAATGTAAGGTAAAATGGGAGAAAGAGAGAGAGAAAAAAAATAAAAAAAAAGCTTGTTTGATATTTTATGCTAATTAATGTTAACTAATTTATGTGCACACTACTTAAAAAATATGAATTAATATTTAATTAGTTTTTTTTTGTTTTTTGAGTCAACGTTGACGGCATTAGCTTAATGAAAGAGTAAAAAAAGATTATGATAATAGTATTAATGGCAAAATAAATAATGATAATAGTGAGATGGAACTATCGGCTGAACGGGTTCTCGTTTGTAGAGGACATTGAGCGTATCGAAGGTGTTGAGAAGGATGAGGCTGTGTGGATGTCACCATATTGGAATGTTGTTGACACCTCGGAAACGACGGACGACAGTGACTCAAACCCAGACTGGTTAGTAGAGCAGGCCTGTAGTGACGGCAGAGAAGGGGTAGTCAGGGATGTTAGCGACTCATTGTAGGAGCATAATGACTCAACTTCGTAGTCGCTGTGAACGTAGCTGGACGAAGGGTCAGAGACTACGCGAGTTGTTGTATTGTATTTTTCATGGGAAGATTCCAGGTAATCTGTAAGCGGACCAGAGCTGGATGATAATAGGGACTCGTTCAGCGAGTCAAGATCGAGGGCCTCTAGGTCGTTTATAGGATCTGCACTAAAGCCCTTGGATGTCGATGGGCGCTGACTCATGTATGTAATGGCAGGATACAGTTCTATGTAGCCCAAAATGAGCACAAGAACGGTATAGGCCAGGGCACTTTTACTCATTGTGACTTCAACGCCAGCGTTGCCTTGGGTGTCATACATGCCCCTGTAAAAGTAGTTTCTGTAGTGCAATATAGCTAGGGCTACCTGCAAATTGGCTGACACAAAAGTGAAAATGTAGGAAAGTGAAAACAGACCACGAAGCGTGAGAAATCTGCTCTGTAGCGCTGGCGACCGGTCGGAGGGAAGCCGTAATTGAACTAGCCGAAGCGGAACTATCAGCGAGACAAGAGACAGGCGTGAGAAGACCATGACAAGGGTCATGAATGCGTAGAGAATAGATGTGCGCTTGAATTTTTTAAGCGAGGAGTTGAATTCAGCAAGCGTGTCAGTACGATTAGACGAGTGGTCTTGGGTGATTTTGTCAGGGGTGCCTAGCACAGTCTGGAAGTCGAAGTAAAAGCCAAGCGAAGGTGAATTCGGGCAGTTGACCTTCATTTCAGAGGACTCTGGATGTTCAGGATGGACATAATAAGATTCGCAATAGTTGAAAAGGTGAACAATGTAGCCCGGCGCACTCTTGCCAGTCCGACGGCGGACAGCCAGCTGTGCCTCAGGTGATAGCTGTAGCGAATGGAGGTTGATTGAAGAGACGGAGAGAAGGTCAAAGTCGAAGACACCAGGAACAATTAAAAGATAGGAGTAGATGATGATAATAGCAGAAGGTATTAGAATCCAAGCTGGCGACTTCATGGTATGAACATGGGGAATGAAGGGTTGACGAGGTTGTTGGCGCAGTTGGTTGTACGACGATTAGGAGCTGTTGATGGAGAAGGAAAGAGAAAGGTGAAGGCTGAGTCAAAAAAAAATAAAATAAAAAAAAATATTAAAAAAAAGGTTCAGGAATTTGAGACAATTTGAAAAGGTAAAAAAAAATAAAAAAAGGTTGAGGTGCTGACTCACAAGCGAAAAATGTGTTTTTTTTTTAAAAAAAAAAAAAAAAATGGAGAGAAAAAGAAGTAAAAATGTGAGTATTCATGGTAATAGTAATAGTAATAGTAATAGTAATAGTAATAGTAATAGTAATAGTAATAG
>JAKVQX010000458.1:0-16582 GCA_030463015.1 Geotrichum citri-aurantii
TGATTAAAAAGCATTCAGACATGAAAAACCTGAAGATAAATGATACAAGTCGGGCACTTATATGTCGATTGTTTCGAGAGGCATGGGATGAGATTGATCAGGAAAAAAATTGAGTCCTCATTCTAAGTCTACGTAAAAGGCTCACCGCAGTAGCACAAGCAAGAATATTGTAACTTAAAAACTGATAATTCAATGACTTGGCTTTAAAACTATGTTATTTTCAGTTGATTTGGATGCTTTTTTGTTATGTTATGATTGTTGTGAAGATTGAAGGTGCCATCATCGATGTGGTCGTTTTTTTTTTTTTCGGGTTTGGATAAGTTCTAGTTACAGGGCAGTGTAGTTAATGGCTTGCTGCATTCTGATAAGCATGCTCTCAAATAGAGATCAAGAGGTCTCATCTATCTCTTTTAAGATTTGAAACAAATTGGTCTTCTCACTTTTAGGACTTGTTCTCAAAAAAAAAAAATTTTCGTCTTTAAATAATCCCATAGGCGTTTTACTTGGATGAGGTCTGTACTTACAGCCGGCTTAACTAAAGTGTTGAAGTTATAATCATCAAGCCGGTTGCGTTACTAAAGTTATAACACAATGGATTGAGGCTTCATCATGCTGAAAAGCCATACTGTCTCCCGCTAATCATTTTAGTGATTACTGTTATTTAACTTATTTTGAGTACATCGAGTTAAAAGGGTGCTTGAAACCCCAACTTTGCGTGGTAAATTGATATTTCAAAAGCCATCATAGGGCTGATGTTGAGCCCTCCACAAATCTAGAATCTGGGAAGCAATAAAATTTGGCTCAAAGGGGTGTCAAAGAGAATAATTCGCTAAAAGTCATTTTTCCCTGATCACTTTAAAATTTCCTGTAGCACTATTAATTCTAGCTTGGGTGCGGGGTGGCGTTGCTGGAGGGTGTGGAATTCTACGGAGTACCAGGTAGACTGCATTGATAGACACCCCGTAATTTTTACAGCATACATACGGGTGTGTCCTGCACTATGCATCCGCTCTATGATTTTTTAAAATTCATTTAAGGTGGTAATTTTTAAAGAAATCAAATAAAAATAAAAGCTTTTGAGCAAAAGTATGAATAAAAACAATGTCACAAAATTTATCAGTTTATATGACGGCTCAGCGATTTTTCCCCCAAGGTAGCCCCTCAGTCTACAATAATAGCAGCAGTAGAAGCTGTTGCACTTTTTCAACCAAAAAGCAACAGATTACATTAAATGCTGATAGAATACATACGGTTTACCACATTTGCAGAAGGTTAGCTACTCATCAAACCACGAACCTATGGAGCCTTAACTGAATGTTTTGCAAAAAGTTATTATTTCAGCTTTCACTGACCTGGCGTAGCCTATTTGAAAAATTACAGTCTGTACAATAATTAGAGCGGTGCTCATAAAACAAGCTTCCAAGAAATTTGAATTACAGTGAGAAGAATAGCACGTTTGTTGCCGTAGCTACAACTACGACTTTGTTACAGCGATGCGTCTCATAGTGACGGCAAACTTTTAGTTTAGTAATTCTGAGAGCTTTTTAGGTGGTTGAGACCACTCGTTTCATGATAGTATGCAAATCTGGCCAATAGAATACTAGAACAATTATTCCTATAACCTGTTCACCACCACTTGCTACCTAGAACTGCAAGTCTTTATAATGTTCTGGGCGTACTTGTATTAGCTTTATGAATTGTAGCTTCATCAGGCTAATTTCTTTCTTTGCAGCTCGCGAGGATGTGCTTCGGCATGCCAGAGCGGCTTTTATCTCAAAAAAAAATTGAAAGCATTTTAGAAAAAAAATTTCTCTCTATGTGTCACCTAAATCGGGCCCGGATTATTTTCCTTGTTTCAGGATCAACAAAATAATGGCTATCAGGATAGTGGCTATCATTGAAAGATCTTGGCATTTATTACTTTAGAAGGAAAAACTTTTGAAGCCTTGGTAAATTTGAAAATTTCCGGTGCTTTTTTTTTTTTCCCTGTAAAGTTAATAAATATACAGTTGAGCCGCATGTGTCATTTTTTTTCTAGGTTTTTTTTACGGAAATAAATTCGAAAGTTTTAGAAGTATTGCTGTTTGTAAAAGTTATGTGGGTGACCATTATGTTCGACTAATGTCAAACCTATCACCTAACAAGTTTTAGTACTGTGGATAGAAATACTCGGTAATGGGGGTCACCCAGAAAAAAATTTAGGTATAAGTAATATTGACTTTGTCAGGCAGCTTGAGCTGTAGGACTACGTCGTTGTAAAAGTGAGTTGTATACTTTTTGTTGAGGCATCAATTAGGGGATCTACAGAGTGTACACAACCGCAGAATTTACGCCATACAAGCATTTGACTCCGAGTGGTTTTTGTCACTTTTTTGCACTTTTTGCCGACGTGGTAAATGTATCTGCTACAGGCAAGGCGTCTTTCAGAGACATTTTGTCTAACTGTACAAGAACGTGAAATTAAAAATTTTTGAAATTCGTGTTGTTTTTTTTTTTGATTTTACTATGGAGTGTTAGTGCGGTTGTTTTGAATTTAGTATTTTTCTAAAGCTCTATATCGTTTACATTTAGAGAGTGACAAGATTTTAAAAGCGGGCATGTCAGTTCAACAAACTGGTTTTTTTTTTGCTCTTTACTAGCTCGAGACCTAGGCTAATCTACACAGTGTTCATTCGTGTCATGGGTTTAGCTGTGATGTTTGCAAAAGGTTGATGGAAACAGATAGATTTAACATATAACTGAGTAAACCCGAAATTTCCAAAAAAAATTTTGTCTCAACTTTGTATCGGCCTCAAGTATTGAAAATGGGCGAGGTGAGTAGCAAAGAATTGTCTATTTGTCAGGCTAGGAACTGATCTATTTAGTATAATAGCGGCTACTGTATTTTCTCAACGGCATTATCAAAGTGCGAGAAACAATTCCGGTAGTTTGGTCGATGTAGAGCCTATACAAAATTACCACTTGCATCTGCGTTATTTCAAATCTTGTTGAAAGTCTTTTCTCATAGGCTGAGTTAGCGACAGTCTAGCCGTCTTCTATACAAGTAGTACGAACCAGCTGGGTTTTTTTTTTTTTTTTTCGTATTTTAGCCTGTATTTTTCAAAATCTCCATGTTAGTTCTCTAGCTCTTTGGGCCATGATTCATCGCCCATTCGTTCAGCAAATCCCACTGTCAAAAAAAAAAAAAATTTTTTTGAGATTGCTGGTATCCAAACTAATTAAATAAGCAAAAATCTTATTGATTGTTATCTCTGATAAAAGATTTGAACTTAAGTTCTTCTTTTTTTTAATATAATAATTAGAGATTTTCCCTCTTTTTTTTTTTTTGATAAAATAATTAGAGATTTTCCCATAATTTGTCGCTTTTAAATTTTTTTTTTTAGCATTGATAACCGAATCTTGATTTTCACTTGTTTTTTTCTATTTTTTTTTTGGAAATTAGCAATAATGCTTTGACTCTCGTCGGCTTTCGAATAATTAGATATTTAATCTGTTTTAAAACAACTACGGTTATCCTGCTTGGATTATACTTGGCTGGCTGCCTAGTTGTTGAGACTTTTTTTTTTTTTTTCATTTTTGATTCCTAAAAGCTATAGCTAGCTATATACTGCCTTTAGGGTCATGATTTGAAATGCTCCCGAACTAGGTTGCGTACCAACACACACAACCGTAACTGTGTCTAGTAACTTTTTTTTTTTTTTTTCCTTGTAACTTTACCACAACCATGGGCCGTTCTATGAAATTTTGCTGCTCTCCATATATGTTTTTTAAAGCCTTCGGCCATTTCTTCGCCAGGATTTTGGGCGGGTTTGCTTGTGTCACTCGTTGTCACAATGATGGCTCTCACCATAAAGGCCCCGGTAAACGTCCACTTTAACCGATAATAACCATACAAGCTCTGGTTTTGTTCCATATTCCAAAACAAAAAACTATGGCAGCACGTGATTTGTACTGTCTTTGTACCATTATGGTTCTTTCTTGAGTTTCAATATTTTTCCTAGAAAAAAAAAAAAGATCTCTAAAGGCAACTGAGAACTAACTTTGGTGGACAAAGTGTGGGTAGCAAAAATAATTTTGAGATTTTATGATTTTCCGATAGTTATCGTTAAGAGCAACAGTTTGCGCGATCAGTTTGAAAAGACAGTGAAGGACGAAAAAAAAAAAAAAAAAACATGTCATCGCCTATTTCTTGTGTCAAGAGCTCACAAAATTATCATGAAACCTTTAAGAAAGCTAGCAAAAAGCGACTTCAAGAGAGGGAGATCTTCAAAAGCAGAAGACAGATTTCTTGTTTTTTTTAAATTTTTTGGAAGTGCTAAAGTTTGGAGATTGGTGCTATCGGCGTCAACGGTTTTTATTTCAGCCTCACGATGACATTAGTCTCACACAGAGTTAGGAAAAACTTCAAAACCTTTTTTGAACTGAAAAAAAAACTCTATCAAGTGCCGTTTAGAGCTTAATAACTTTTTTTTTATGAAAAAAAAAAAGAGCCTTTTGCAAGGCAAAGAGCCATTCGTTATCTAAATGCCATCGTAGTCTTCGTGTATTCCTTGACTGGTGTATACTGACAGGCTTTCAACGCCCGTTAAAAAAAACCTTTTGGGAATTTCCAAGCTGGCTGTCATGAAACGTGAAAAAAAAAAAAGAATAACGCAAAATGTCCCTTAAATTGAAATCTGTACTTGAAATCACCGATAACTGATAAAATTATATATATCAGAAGATATCTCTCACTTTTCTTTTACCTTTTTTTCAAATTTATTATAAGTGGCAATTTTATTCCGAAGTTTTTTGTGTTTTTTTTGTTTTTCCATCTAGGGAACTGATACCTATAAACTTACCGACAAGCAATTTTTTATCCGCACAACTAGCTCAGTGCACACTTTCGATAGCCACCTACACATACAGTACACACACACACACCTACATATAGCCATGACAGAAACTACAACGTGTCAGAACTGCGAGACCACCACTACACCACTATGGAGGCGTGACGACTCAGGTCTGATCCTGTGCAACGCTTGTGGACTGTTTCTTAAACTCCACAACCGCCCGCGGCCAATCTCTCTTAAAACTGACGTAATCAAGCCCCGGAACCGAAGCCGGAGCAGTGTTTTAAAGAAGAGACACAAGCCTACACCCGTGACAGCGGATGATGCTACTAAACTACTGCCGTCAACGCCAAGCTCAATGTTTGACACACACCAGGTCAAGCTGCCGGCACTTAGCAGTCTTTACGAGCAAGCGTGCGGCAAAAACAACTACTATCACCACAATAACTACTCCAAAAACAGCTGCAGCCATAGCTGCTTTGGTAAAACGCACATAAACAGCGGCAGTAGCAATTGCTGTGGAAAGGGCTGTAGCAATAGTAATAGCGGCACCAACCGTCTAATGATGACACCAATGATGACGCCGCAGTCGTCTCCCAATCTGCATCCGAAATACCAATCAGACTACCCTCTGAGTGAGCAACTGCGGCCGACATACCTGGAAAAGGTTCCTAAGATGACGACGCTAGACAACAACAACAGTAGCAGTTATAGCCCGTCGGCGTCTGACGGTGCCGCGAAAAGCGACAGCCATAAGTCGTCAGTGGAGCTGAGAACACAATTGAAGGAGCTTTCGTTTATTAATGAGCTGCTGCAAAACAGAGTGTACCAGCTGGAGGCGAGTGAAAGCAGTATTCGTGAGAGTGAGCTGAAGCTCCGGCGTCAGTTACAAGATGAAGAGCGACGGAATGAAGAGCTGATGAGGCGGCTGCGGGAAATTATGAAGATTATGTAATTGCCGGTCAATACGATTCTGTAAATAAAAAGACACGCAAAGAGCGGAATTCGAGATGATAATAAATAGAACAAAAAAAAGTCATCGAACATTACAAGGCTGACAAATTTGTCGATAAGACGGCAACTGATCACATTTTAGAAAAAAAAAAATATGATATCCATGGAGGTGACGGACATGAAAAGGTTTTTTTTTGTTTTAGGACTAGACTTCTGCCGGAAAAGAATCCTCCTGATTGTCATGATCCTATAACAAAGAAACAAGAAAAAGCTTGAACTTTAGGAAGATTTAAAAAGATAAATAAATAAAAAACAAAATTATTAAATTAACAAATAAGATAGTAAATTTAAAACAATAAACTCAACTGCTAAAAATGGATAGTATGTTAAAATATTAATAATAAAAGGCAGTTTATCTCCACAGTGTGGCACTGCGGCTCACTGACTACTTAGCTTGAAGTCTTGGCTATCTCATCGTTTTGATGTTATGGAAGCTCATGTTGCCTGAATTGTATACTGTACATAGAGAAGTATTTAGTTGAGAAAAAAAAAAAAAAATTTTATCGGGCCGTATTGCCGTCACTCATTGTAGGGGAACTAGATTCACGGTGTATTTCTGGAAGGATACAGTATTATATGCCACAACTACACCTGTCATAGAAGGAATTTTAATAAAAATTATATCTGGCGTCTATCCTAATAAGTTAACGTGCTTGTTTTTTTCTTCACCGGGCAAAAGCCCTAAGATGCAGGCCAAACCTTGTTGATACGATCCCTGAAGCTTGCTGGCTTCACGAAAACAATACTATGAGACTTTCAAGATTGATGATAGTTCATCCTTGTGAATAAATATATATATACGAGAGGATATTAATAGACCTTTGGCAGTTATTGGCGAATATAATTTTTCACCTAGACATACAGAGAAACAGTTTTTATTCACTATACTAGTCTCGGTAGTCTGGCTAATATCATCGTTTATTATTAGTCTCGGAAGGCTGGCAGTGTGGGATGCCAGTGTTATATCGAGATAAAACTAGAGTGACACCGTTATCATTAAGGTTTTTTTTTTTTTTTTTTTTTTTTTCACAAAATGTATGTGAGACTTTCATGTACCCGGACTGTTTAAACTTCTGTTATTGTAGCGGCTGTGGCTGCATGGCACAAACCAAAAGAGCTAGTAGTATTATCCATTAGGAGCAACACAAAAGTTTGGCTGCAAAAACCTAAAAAAAAAAAAACCAAAAAAAAAAAAAACTCCGAGAATTTCATAAAGTGGGTTGCTTTGAGGAGAACAAAAATTTTTTTTTTACAAAAAATACAAGCAGCCCTATAATTTTTTGCTGATATTAGTCGCTGCCAATCTTATTGAGAGACTGAAGCCGTCATACTTCTGGTCAGCGGAGCGTTAGATTTGGGAACCACAGCGTAATGGCAGAATGAGAGACTAGCTGGAACTATTGGCAGAATGCAAAAGAAAAAAAATAATTTTTACTATGTACGTATTTTTAGATATTGATGCTTTATAACGATAGGAACAAGCTAAGGTTTTTTAGTTGTTATCGTTTGCTTCCGAAAGACAAATAAAAAAAGCAGTCTTGGGATGTAAACGGAGACGATCATGATTCACATATTAAAAAAAAAAAAATTGAGATTGGCAGATTGCTACAAAGTGTGGAGAAGCCGGGAATCCCGTTCACTGAAAACAATTGATAGTGCTAAATGCAATACAAAAAAATTTGAAAAAAAATATATATATTTTGCTTGTCGCTGCGGAGAATTTATGGATATTCAGTCTATGGATGATGGTAAGTCTATTAGCTTTGCAGTTAATTCGTAGTTTCCGCTGAATTTTATTTTTATCGTTTTTTTTTTTTTTTTTTTTTCATAGTTTACATGTTTATTTTTAATTTTAATTTAAATTTTTTTTGCACTTGAAAATCTTTTGATCAGGATGTTTTGGGGGGTTAAAAAAAAATTGAAAATTTTTTAATCGCTATTGGACCTTACGACGACAGGAAAAAATTCATAGTAAAAAATGGTTTTTAAAAAAATTACAACAGCTGGTTTTTTTTTTTTTTTTTTTTTTTTTACCCGTGTTCCATTTGGTTTCAGTAATGAAAGGTCTCCGAGAGGTTTTTTTTTTTATTTGAACAAACAACAACAACAACAGTGGGAAAAATCCAAAAAAAACAATTTAATCCAAAATAAGAGATTGATGTGTCAGCAAGCCGATCCAAGATGAAAAAAACAAAAAGCACTAAAAAAAAAACGACGACGTAATATCAATTTTTTAGTATTATCAAAAAAGATAATTGTTTTGAACCGATAGGCGCGCTGAAAAGTCGGTCCGAAAAGCATGATGACATCGGCTCAACACATCGTCAGAGATTTTTTTTTTTAAAAAGAATTTTATAACGCATTGAGACAAATGTTGATTAACGATTTCTTTCCCACGGCATCATCACACTGGCAATAGTTCGATGGGCCAATAGCTGGAAAGCACTCAACTAGGGAAATATATACAGAGAGAAAGAAGAGTAGGAGAGGAATGGACACGTTTTTGACTGCTGATGGATCGGTCGAGTCTCAGAATCTGTAAGAGTAGGGTGGTTTCTTGCATTAGAAGTTCAATGTTTTATTTTTCATTCTTAATTTTATACGTATATTTAAACTAATACTTGAACCAGAGAATGTATTGATTGATATAGATGTGTACTATCTGAGTGCGGGCTAGACTCTGGTTCTATAATTTAAATTAAAAATATCCTATTATCATTAATTTTTGATCCAAGAAAAAGTATCGAGAGGGGAGAAAAAGAATGATGAATCGGCTCCTGGCACGCACCAGACTGCCCTCTCTGGGGAATCAGAGAATGTCAACTGAGCTTGGTCGGCTCATTTTAAGTAAGATTGTAATAAGATCAGGCCGTTTTTTATTTATTTTAGGCTTGAGAAGAAAAAAAAAAAAAATTGATTTATTTGATTCACTTATGAGGGCATTCCCGATGTGTATCAACAACTACGGGCGTGTGTGTGTGTGTGTGCCATCAGTTCCCATATTTAGCCATACATTCCTCCCGCTACTGAATACTCTGTCGAGGTGGTGCCATAACAAGTTTTTTTTTTTTTTTTTCCTTCCCAATTCAGACTGAGCGCAATTGTTTACACAAACGCCAACAACATGGCTCAATTCTTTAGATACAAGAACCCTCAGCAGCTACAATTAGGGCCTGACAAGTGAAAAAAAAAAAAATTGAAAAAAAAAATTGCCGTTGCTATCAACGCCTGCTACAAATAGGGAAAGCTTGTAGTTAAATAGAATCCATGTATGGTTGCCGCGCAGACATCACTATCTAAAAAAAATTCCGTAGAACATGTTCTTTATCACTTTTTTGCTGTTTGGCGACGGTAGCAGCAACGACCGCGCCGGTAGAAATAATAATAATATTATTCTTGTATTTACACCTGGACTCCAAAGTTCACAAGATATACGATAGTGCTTCCTAATATAGAAGGTTCGAACCTTTTTTTGTACTGAGCTAAGCTGCTTTTAAACCACCGATTATTTTTTTAAACCCAAAGCTGCAAAAAAAAAAAACAAAAAAAAACTTTTTTTTGGGGGGAAAAAAACAAGTGATGACGATGTTAAAAAAGAAAAGAAATTATAAACATAAAAATCTTTTTAGTGTGAACTTTTTTTTTGTCCACTAAAGAGTGTTCACATACAAAAAAAAAATTATAAAAATTACAAAAAATTCAAAAAAGAAATGTTGATTTTTTTTTTTTGTTTACATGGAGTCGGCGGCAAAGGTTGATTGTAGAAGAAAAAGATACCTATAACAACAACTATTACATCATTATGCCTTCATTGAGACATTTTGTGCAGAATTTCAAGCGACATTTGTTTACTTGTGTGCGTGGTTATGACAAAAAAGAGCAAAGAAATGCATGTTCTGGGAAAAAAAAAAAAAAAATTGTATGTGTTATTGTTGTTGTTTGTATACTATTTTAATATATTTTATTATTATTTTTTTTTTCATTTTAATATTGTGTTTAAAATAATGACGGCGATTGAACGAACCGACAAGGGGAAACTCGGAAAGCCCAAGAAAAAAAGTTTTTCTTCAGAGCTGCCTCGGAGGGGCAAAAAACAACAACAACGAGAAAAACAAGGTGTACGAAAAAAAAATAATTATAGCGCTTGGGATTTTCAATAGAAATTTAGGTTGAAAAAGATGGGCCTGAACGTTTTTTTTTTTTTTTTTTTAGTTCTGTCATCGTAAAAGGCCTGGCCGAGCGGTCTTGTTCGAGAGAAGGGAGGATTCCTTTCGTAGTCCGGGGAGGGTAGCCTTGCGGGTTTTCAGTAGATTTAAGCTAGGATAGGCATAGCACCGTTGCTGATGGAAAAAAAAAGGTTTACAAAGAAAGAGAATATAAACAAAAAGAGAGACAGAGTCTGATTTACAATGATTCTACAATACCCTCTCTCTGTAAATCAAGTGAGAACTGTCATAAATCATGATGACGACGGCTAACAGGCCGTTCTTTAAAAAAAAAGATGTTGTTGTAGATGGTGATGATGGTTATAGGTATGAAACCGAGGAACAAAAGGCTCTTTCAGCCGTAGCCCGAGCGACGGCGGCAGTTGTTGTCGAACGAGAGAGAAAAAAAAAAACCCTCTCTTTTCTCTCTCTCCAAAAGTCACCAAAAAGAGAAAAATGCATAAAAGTGAGCGATATCTTTTTTATTTCTTTGAGTTAGTGCGGTGTTTCTCAGACACAAGTATATAGAGTTGATTTTGAAAGGCCCTTAAAAAAAACAACAACAAAAGACCCTCAAAAAAAGTAAGTAATAATTTTTTAAAAAGGACTCTTAAGAACTATAGTCGTCAATCAAGAAACAGTGATAGTGGCCGAGAGTCAAATAGTGCCAAACCCGATTGGTTACCATTTTTTTTTAAAACAAAAAGTAAACAATTCCAATCAAAAAAAAAAATACGATTCAAGATAAAACCCAAAAAAAATAATAAAATAAAAATTACCTAGACATGTAACGAAATAGTAAAAACAGACCCGTTTCAACAAAGAGAAAAGAAGAAGATTAATGAAAAAAAAAGGCTCTGATTGTGCCTTGGAAGAAAAAAAGTGAGAACCCTCCGGTTGGTTGTAATTTTTGCCTTTAAATCCGTGATTTAATGAAAAAAAAAAAAAAAGTTTCACACATTAGACGGGTACTGAGTGTATATACTGAGATATTTCACTACTACAGAGTTGTTCCCCGAGGAAGGGGAAAAAGGTTGAAGTTTATCTAGATTCTAATAAGCTTTAATTCCGGTGTTTGTCAAAGAGGTCTATATCGACAGCTTGTTTTTTTTTTCTGACGGCCCGTGGGAGAGTGTGTGAAGCTGAAAGAAGAGCATAGTATTGAACTACGAAAACAGATTTTTATATAACAATGAACACAATAATATTCAACAGTACTAATTTAAGTGGTTGATTCATGCCGATTATGTGGTGATGATGATATTACTTTTTTTTTTATAAATGATAAGGGCCTTTGAATTAAAAAGATAGACACTGCTGTCAAGTATAGAAGGTATAGAGAAATCACCACCGACTGTTGTTGTCGGAGGCAGTAAGGCTGGCGGAGAGTAGCAGCGAGCGATTTTCAGCAAGTTAATCGTCGAGTTCTAAAAAAAATGTTTTTTTTTTGTTAAATTTTTATTTATTTTTTCCCCCTGAAAAAATGTAAAAGGAAAAAATTACCAAAAAAAAAAAAAAATCAAAGAAATTACAAAAACAAACAGGAAAAATTAAAGCGCAGCTTAAAAAAAAAAAGCACGTTATCAGCAGTATCCTCCGTAGAGTCTGAAAGCAATGTCGATGGTCGTCAGTGGTGACTCAATGATTTCAAAACAAGAAAACAAAAAATATATGAACAACAACAACAACAACAACAACAACAACAATAACAACAACATACACGTATAGTGAAGATTCTACAACGGCTCGAACAAGATCTCACCAATGACCAGTCTAAAGGTGAAACCATAAAATATATATACATATTTGTACTTTTTTATTTGTTTCTATCAGATACACGCACACATATTGGTGATTTCTCGAACGAGACTTGCAATAGGATTCAGTATTACGAATACAATTTGGGTTTTTATTTTTTATTTTTGCCTTTATTTTTGTATTGTTTTGTATAATTTTCATTTTTTTTTATTTAATTTCATGTATTTTTATCTTTTGGAAATTCAAAGAACTACTAAAGATTATGTAAGTTAAAAAAGCAAAAAAAAAAATATAACGAGAAAAACAAAAAAAACAAAAAAAACACAAAAAACAAAAAAAACAAAAAAATTAAAAAAAAGCAAAAAAACATAGAACCTTGTTTTGTTTTGCGGTGTTTTTTAATTTTTTTTTTAAAATTTTTTTTATTATGGAAAATTCTAAATTGGCCAATAAACGAAGTTACTTTTTAGGAAAAAGTCGTCACTAAAACAACCCCAAAACAAAAATTAAAAAAAAAAATTTTTCCTTCCACACACCAACTGTACAAACTGCACTAAAAAAAAACTCCGCAACATCCCAAAAGAAAAAAAAGAAAAAAGAAAAAGTATGTGAGTGTGTGAATGTATGTGTGTGTGTGTGTGTGCGCATAATAGCGTTTTTTTATTATTATTATTTTTTGTTAGAACGCATCATTTGGGCTGCTTTTTTTTTTTTTTTTATTTTTTTTTTTTTTTTTTTTTTCCCTCTCACCGAGTATCTAAGATTGTACAAAACTCTCGCAAAGCATAATTTGTATTATTTCCCTATCAACAACAACAACAACAACAACATACATTCCTTTCAAGACACTGCTCAACTTTTTTATATAAATTAAATCCATTTCCCTCTCGATTTCATCTTTTTTTTTTCTCTTCCTTCTTTCTTCTTTCTACCTTCAAAGTTTCTCTCATCCTTTCACATTCCCCCCCCCATCACCTCTCCATCCCCTCCCCTTCTCAACCTCCGGTTGTAAAAACATACTTTGTAAGTACCTGCCAAGATACACCTAAATAAGACTTGCTTTCAGAGCAATCTTTCACACACACAAAAAAAAATAATATTTTTTTTCTCGCTCAACGGCATTAAAAAAATTATTTTGTTTTAGTCTACCCTGTTTTTTTTCTTGCAAAATTCATTCATTTCTAACAAATTTTTTAGATGTCTCTCGACCCTAACCAACCTACCCAGGAGAAGGCTCCCCTTGCTCCTGCGGACGATGAAGAAGACGATGATATCGACGCCTTCATTGAAGAACTCCAGTCCAACCACGGTGCTGAAGATTTCTTCGAGGAAGAGGCCGCCGCTGGCCACTCTTCCAAGCCTGTTCCTGAGGAACTTCTCCAAACCGACCAATCTGTTGGTCTGACCTCTGATGAGGTTCTCAGACGCAGAAAGAAGTACGGTTGGAACAAGATGTCTGAGGAGCAAGAATCCCTCATTGTTAAGTTTCTCATGTTTTTTGTCGGTCCCATTCAGTTCGTCATGGAGGCCGCTGCTGTCCTTGCCGCCGGTCTTGAAGACTGGGTCGATTTCGGTGTCATTCTTGGTCTTTTGGGTCTTAACGCTGCTGTTGGTTTCATTCAGGAATTCCAGGCTGGTTCTATTGTCGAGGAATTGAAGAAGACTCTTGCTCTTGGTGCCCTTGTTCTCCGTGATGGTCGCATTCAGGAGATTGAGGCCCCCGAAGTTGTTCCCGGTGATCTCCTCCAGCTCGAGGAGGGTACCATTATCCCCGCCGATGGTCGTCTCGTTACTCAGGACTGTTTCCTCCAGGTTGATCAGTCTGCTATCACTGGTGAGTCTCTTGCTGTCGACAAGCACGTTGGTGACAACACCTACGCTTCTTCCACTGTCAAGCGTGGTGAGGCTTTCATGGTTGTTACTGCCACTGGTGACAACACCTTTGTTGGTCGCGCTGCTGCTCTTGTCAACAAGGCTTCTGCCGGCTCTGGTCATTTCACTGAGGTTCTTAACGGTATTGGTACTACTCTTCTTGTTCTCGTTATTGTTACCCTTCTCCTTGTCTGGACTGCCTCTTTCTACCGCTCTGACCCCATTGTTGAGATTCTTAGATACACTCTTGCTATTACCATTATTGGTGTCCCCGTCGGTCTTCCCGCTGTCGTTACCACCACCATGGCCGTTGGTGCTGCCTACCTTGCTAAGAAGCAGGCTATTGTCCAGAAGCTTTCTGCTATTGAGTCCCTTGCCGGCGTCGAAATTCTCTGTTCCGACAAGACTGGTACTCTCACCAAGAACAAGCTTTCTCTTGCCGAGCCCTACACTGTCGATGGTGTTGAGGCTGACGATTTGATGCTTACTGCCTGTCTCGCTGCTTCCCGTAAGAAGAAGGGTCTTGATGCTATTGACAAGGCCTTCCTCAAGTCTCTTAAGCTTTACCCCCGTGCCAAGTCTACCCTCACCAAGTACAAGGTTATTGAGTTCCACCCCTTTGACCCTGTTTCCAAGAAGGTTGTTGCCGTTGTCGAGTCCCCCGCTGGTGAGCGCATTGTCTGTGTCAAGGGTGCCCCTCTTTTCGTTCTTAAGACTGTCGAGGAGGACCACCCCATCCCTGAAGATGTCCTTAACAACTACAAGAACAAGGTCGCTGAGTTTGCTTCCCGTGGTTTCCGTTCCCTTGGTGTTGCCCGCAAGCGTGGTGAAGGCCACTGGGAGATTCTCGGAATTATGCCTTGTATGGATCCTCCTCGTCACGATACTGCTAAGACTGTCAACGAAGCCCAGCACCTTGGTCTCTCCATTAAGATGCTTACCGGTGATGCCGTTGGTATCGCTCGTGAGACTTCTCGTCAGCTTGGTCTTGGTACTAACATTTACGATGCCGAGCGTCTTGGTCTTGGTGGCGGTGGTGACATGCCCGGTTCTGAGGTTTACGATTTCGTTGAGGCTGCCGATGGTTTCGCTGAGGTTTTCCCCCAGCACAAGTACAATGTCGTCGAGATTCTCCAGCAGCGTGGTTACCTTGTTGCCATGACTGGTGATGGTGTTAACGATGCTCCTTCTCTTAAGAAGGCCGATACTGGTATTGCTGTCGAGGGTGCCTCTGATGCTGCCCGTTCTGCCGCTGATATTGTTTTCCTTGCCCCTGGTCTCTCTGCTATTATTGATGCTCTTAAGACTTCCCGTCAGATTTTCCACAGAATGTACTCTTACGTTGTCTACCGTATTGCTCTTTCCCTGCACTTGGAGATCTTCCTTGGTCTTTGGATTGCCATTCTTAACGAGTCTCTTGATATTAACCTTGTTGTCTTTATTGCTATTTTCGCCGATGTTGCTACTCTTGCCATTGCTTACGATAACGCTCCTTACTCTCCTACCCCTGTTAAGTGGAACCTTCCCAAGCTTTGGGGAATGTCCATTGTTCTCGGAATTATCCTTGCTGTTGGTACCTGGATTGTCCTTACCACCATGTTCACCAAGAACGGTGGTATCATTCAGAACTTCGGTCAGATTGATGCTATTCTCTTCCTGCAGATTTCTCTTACTGAGAACTGGCTGATTTTCGTTACTCGTGCCAACGGTCCCTTCTGGTCCTCTGTTCCTTCTTGGGAGCTTTCTGGTGCTGTCTTCATTGTCGATGTCATTGCCACTCTCTTCTGTGTCTTTGGTTGGTTCGTTCACGGCCAGACTTCTATGGTCACTGTTGTTCGTGTCTGGCTCTACTCTTTCGGTATCTTCTGTGTTCTCGGTGGTTCTTACTACCTCATGCAGGGCTCTACTTCCTTTGACCGTTTCATGAACGGCAAGCCCCTCAAGGAGAAGCCCGCTCAAAGATCCCTTGAGGACTTTGTTGTTGCCATGCAGCGTGTCTCTACCCAGCACGAGAAGGCCGAGTAAATGCATTAGCGTTTACGGACCTTTTTTAATCTTTTTATAGAATTTGTTCAGAAACCTCTCGTAAGCGATTGAGGTTTATTTTGTTTTTATATACATATTTAATAATTTGTGAATTTAATATTAATTTACTCGAAACTCATACCATGATTTTATTGTCATGTAATTTTTTTTCATTTGTTTACTTTTTGTTCATTCCAGGTTTGCAACATTTTTTAGGGAGGTTGGTTTTTCCGGAAATTTGCCGGCCAAAAAAAAAAAAAATCAACAAAAAATAAGTCTAAAGCGGTTTCAATACAGTAACACCCGAGAAATGAAACAATCAAAGTTGCAACATCAGACGAGGCCTTTTTTTTTTCATTTTAAATTACTAGCATTGGAACATTGCAGCAGCCATCCCTCTTGTTGCCGTTGATATTCGTGGCTGCTGTTGCCATACTGTCGATTATACAGATTTGCCAAGTGTTGAGTCCCGATCCCATAATTAAAAAAAAAAAAAAAAGTGCGTACACATGTAAAAAAAAAGTAAAGTCGAGCTATGCATAGATGGATCCATAACCAAGTCTCTCTCTCAGCAAAAGTTATCAGCAGCAGCAGCAGTAAAAAAAAAACAATAATTATGTATGGAGTTTTGTTGTTGTTGTTATTGGTTTTGAGTAATTTGCGCACATACAGATTGTGCACGCCACATTGGCACCAAAAAAAAACAACAACAACATAAAACAAACATAAAGGTTAAGCTGGTGAACCCACTATTCGACGCAAGACTAGCGTGTTGAGCTGCTTGCCCATTACCCACTTGATTTTTAAAATGTATCAATTGTAATTACATGACTGAAAAAAAAAAAAAAAAAAAAAAAAAAAAAAAAAACAAAC
>JAKVQX010000459.1:0-16577 GCA_030463015.1 Geotrichum citri-aurantii
ATTATTATTATTATTATTATTATTATTATTATTATTATTATTATTATTATTATTAACTTATCTTCGTTTTTTGATTCCGCAAGTCCCGGTCATCCGTGGAACGCTAGAAAAAAAAACACGAAGATAAGTTTTTTTGCATGCTTATGTCAGTCTCGTTTACAAAGCTGAACGTGAATTTTTTTAATCATATTTAATGACTAATCTTCTTTTCATAGCCGCCGCCTAATAAAAAAGTTATTCCGCTGCCTTAATAATTTTAGTTTGTGAAGAAAATGGAAAAAAAAAAATTCAAAAAAAATTAATCCTCTGGTCCGAATTCCTTGAGCCCGAACAGTAAAATAAAAAAATTAACCTACCCCAGATTTTATTGATTTTTTTTTTTCCTTATTTAATATCTCTATCATTTTTAATATAAAACTCGCCGTCTCGCAACCCTTTTCTTTAATTGATTTATTTTTTTTCTCTTTCTTTTTTATTTCAACTATCTTTGTTTCATTATTACAGCTCTCTCTCATTTTCACTAGATTAAAATCGCATTCACTCTCTTCTACCATGACTGGAATTACCTTTGCTCAACAGGACCAGCTTCAAAAACTGCCTATTCCTCCTCTTGAAGAGACCCTAAAAAAATACCTCGAGGTGCTCAAACCTCTCCAGACCCCTCGAGAGCATCAAAACACCGAAGAAGCAGCCAAGAACTTTCTTGAAACCTCTGGCCCGCTATTGCAAGAAGAACTGAAAAAATACGCCTCCACCAGATCAAGTTTCATCGAACAGTTCTGGTACGACTCATATCTCAACTACGACTCGCCAGTTGTCCTCAATTTAAACCCGTTTTTCTTGCTCGAGGATGATTCGACTCCTTACTCCACCAATCAAGTCCAGCGTGCCGCGACTCTCACCACATCGTCGCTTCGCTTCATTCGCGCCCTAAGACGTGAGGAGCTTCCTCCTGATGCCATTCGAGGCAAGAACCTTTGTATGTACCAGTACTCACGTCTTTTTGGTAGTTCTCGTATCCCTACTAGCTCTGGCTGTGTCATGCAGTCTGACACCACCTCCAGACACATTGTGGTAGCATGCCGCTCTCAATTCTATTGGTTCGATGTGCTGGACGACAATAACGATTTGATCATGACTGAACCCGATATGGCCGTCAACTTCCAGTCTATTATTGACGATGCTCAACAGACCCCCATCACTGAGGCTGCCAAGGGCGCCGTCGGTGTCATGACCACCGAAAACAGACGCATTTGGGCCAGTATTCGCGACAGCATGACCCGTGACGAAGACACCACCAACAATGATTGCATCAAGATTATTGACTCGGCCTTGTTTGTCATTTGCCTCGATCACGCTTCTCCGGAAAGCTTATCCGATTTGGCTCGAAACATGCTTTGTGGTCTGTCGGTTATTGAGAAGGGTGTCCAGGTTGGCACTTGCACCAACCGTTGGTACGACAAGCTACAGATTATTGTCACCAAAAACGCTAAAGCTGGTATCAATTTCGAACATACTGGTGTCGATGGTCACACTGTTTTGAGATATGTGTCAGATATTTACACAGACACTATTTTGCGCTTTGCCAAGAGTATCAATGGCCAGTCGCCATCCCTATGGGCATCCACCTCTCCTGATCCCTCCAAGCGTGACCCTGAATCCTTTGGCGATGTTACTACCACCCCCCACAAGCTTGAGTGGTCGATGGTTCCTGAGCTTGCTCTGCCTCTTAGATTTGCTGAAACTGGTTTGGCTGATCTTATTGAGCAGAATGATTTCCAGGCCTTGGAGTTCCAGCACTACGGTATGAAGGAGATTAAGAACATGGGATTTTCGCCGGATGCCTTTGTTCAAATGGCTTTCCAGGCCGCGTACTACGCTCTTTACGGTAAGGTCGAGTGCACTTACGAGCCGGCCATGACCAAGCGCTTTTTGCACGGTCGTACCGAAGCTATTCGTTCGGTCTCTGAAGAATCTGCTGCCTTTGTGCGCAAGTTCTGCGAAGACGCGCCTGCCGCCCAGAAGATTGAGTATCTACGCAAGGCTTGTGAGCGCCACACTATCACTACCCGTAACTGTTCTGCTGGTCAGGGTCAAGACCGTCACTTGTATGGTTTGTTTTGCATTTGGAAGAGATACTTGGACGAGGAGGACAATGAAAACAGCAGTCAAACCTCTTCTAATAGTGACACTGTCACCAACGGCCAGGCCAGCAGCTCCAAGCTATTCACCAAGGAGATCCCCTCGATCTTTGCCGACCCTGGTTGGGACAAGATCAACAACACCATTATGTCGACTAGTAACTGTGGTAACCCTGCTTTGAAGTTGTTTGGCTTTGGCCCCACATCTCCCGAAGGCTACGGTCTTGGATACATTATTAAGGAGGACACCATCACCATCTGCGCTTCTTCCAAGCACAGACAAACTACGAGACTGTTGGACACGCTGAACTCGTACTTTATGGAGATTCGCACGCTGTGGCGTGACTCCACTGTCAAGAAGGCTGCACCTGCGTACGGCACTCGGGCTAGATCGCAAGAGCGTCTGCCCAAGCTCGTGGCGCCTGTCCCACACCAGCATCCCGTCATTGGTCGCACTGTTGGCGCCTCGCACACGCCACGGACACTTGCTCATACGGCTGACGAGGAGATTAGTTATCTTCTTGGTGGTTATGGTTACTTTGACATTAGTGACTATCAGGAGGTTCGGACGCGTGCTGCATCGCCTGAGCCACCATTTAATGTCAATGCTAGCCGCCGCGAGATTGGTCGTAAACTTAGACTTGCTGAGTACTAATTGGGGGTTGGTTAGTTGTTTTTTTTTAAAAAAAAAAAAAAGTTAAATCTATAAATAAAATGAATATATATGTTTTAATGTAATTTTGTTGTTGCTGTTTTGTGTTTAACAAATTGTTTCTATGGTTGCTACAGTAAGATTACAAAGGCTGACATCGCTGAGTGTGTGTGTGGGGAGAAAAGCAGCAGTTGCTAATTGTGGCCAGAAAGCGGCTTGTCCCCTAATTGTAGTAAAAAAATTTGAACTTTAAAAATAAAATAAATAAATAAAGGCTGCTGCTGTTGACAGTGTGCTGTCAATGCGGAGAGATTAGTGCGGCTGTAGTAAAAAAGAAACTTTAAACGAACCATGAAATAAAAATAAAAAAATATCAAAGTGTTAATAGTTTGTATAGTAACAAACACATACACACATGCACACACACACACACACACACACACACACACACACACACACACATTAAATGCGGTGATAGAGTTAGGAAACTGTCAGTTTTAAGACAGCAAAGAATTAAAAAAAAAAAAAATGAAAACTGACTGTATTTACTGTTTGCACAGAAATGACTATTGAGCTTCCCATCTAATCCAGTAGTAAAGTCATGTATTGTTGTTGTTAAGACTAATAGTTTGTGTTGCAATGATTGTCAGGTATAGAATGTAAACTACACAATATCTAATATAGTAGCTGTTTGATGTTGTTGCTGCTTTGGATCACTCTTTTTGCAGCTTCAAAGTGGTTTGTTTTTTTGTTTTTTTTTTGTTTAATATAGTATTTAACAATTGTACGTATTTAAATACACATAATAATTTGACCAATTTTATTCTCTTTATTATTATTGAGGGGAGAGAGACTCGAGTTTAAACACATTTTGAATTAAAAAAAAGAATTAAAATCTTTGTTAATGCGCTTTTCTATTTAATATTATTTTTGTATCACCATCTAATATTGAAGGGTTTTGTTTTTAACAGAGTATATATATAGATACATAGTTAACAGTTTTAATATTTGATTTGTGTGTGTGTGTTGGCTTTGACTGAAATACTGCTTTGTTAACAAAACTCTTTGAACACACCACCACCACCACGACTTTTAATGCTTTAATTATTTTATGTGTAGGTCTTTAGTATATCTTGATACTTTTTGTTGACTTTTCTAGTATCAATGTTTGATTTGTTTTTTTTGTTTTTTTTTATTTTTTTTGCTGCTGTCGGGGATTACTATAAATTCTTTTTTTAAACTAAATATTTATAACCCCACCACTTGCCAGATTGTTTTTTTTGTTTCCCTCACTAACTTTTCTCGATCTTTTATCTTTTCAAGACAGTTTTTTGTTCTTCATTTTTATCTATTTTTCATCTTTTTGAATACCTATTTTGTAGTTCTTGCTTTATTTTTTTTCCCCTTTTTTTTTTTGATATCTTCATCTACACGTCGGACTTACAACATCTCATGTCAACCCTATCAGTTCCACAGTTCACCCACCAGCGGCCGTGGCAACAGCCCACCAGCAACAACGACGATGACGCCAAGATTGAGCACACCAACTGCCGCTCTCCCTACCGTGCCGATCATGGCCTGCTAATGAAGTCAACTCTAGCCGGCGTGTTTGGCTCACAGACATCTCTATCGGATCTTGCCGGCGACGCCGATCCGTACCACTATACCTACAAGGCGCATCATCGTGACACATCTTCCACCCAGCGACGCCGCCGCACTATTGACAATGATGACCAGTTTCTCAATGACATTAACCGCTCACTGGTCACGCCGAAAATAGTAGCAACTGCCCCGAGCAATGACCTGCCAGTAAGGGCCATGGTGGTTGTTTCATCTAGCAACAGCAGCAGCAGCAACAATTCTGCTGATTGTGCCACTGGAAAAAGAAAAAAAAACCCACCACCACTTGCCCTACGGCGGCAGATTGTTCACACATGGGCGCAGGCTCAACTCTTTCTGTTTGGCATTATCTACAGCCAGCTCGCCAACCGCTTTTTTACAGAAAGTTTCAACACCACTACTACTAATACTATTTCTGCCGCCTCACAGCATTTACTGACCCCACGGATGCTGCCGTGGTGGGCCTGGGGTTTTCTCTGCGTGGTCGTAGGCACGCTGGTGCCCTACCTCGATCGTACACGACCTGCGTGGCTCGAGCCAGGGTTTTTTCTACCGAGCAAGGCCTTTTTCTACTCTTCACTGGCCCATACCAACTCTCTCGCCATCACCGCTACTGGGACACCCACCAGCAGTAGTAATAGTACTACTACTACTACTTCTAGCAACAGCAGAAGTATTAGCAGCAATGGGGGCCAAAAAAGTTTCATTAGTCGATGTGACTGGAACAGCGCCATTCGCACTTTTGCCGCGTTTCTGGGGCTGGGCCTCGGCGTACGCAAGCTGCAGTTTAGCTCGCTGGGCCAGGTTGCGTCAATGTGGGCGCTGGCATCGCCCGTGCTGTGGTTTTTGCTGGACGGCACCTGGACGGGTCTAGTCTGTGGCCTGGGCGTTGCGGCCGCCGGCGGGGCTCTCGCGGCCTCGCCTGGTGGATGCGGCGGTGGCGGCAAGGATGATGACAGTGCGGTGTTGCCCATGGTGCTCTGTCTTTATTTTTGCTGCGCTTTGTGCTTTGGAAACATTGGTCGCAGGCTCATGAAATAAGACAAGATAGTTTTTGGACACTTTTTTTTGAAATCTTTGATGCCAAAAAAAAAAAAACATTTTATTTATATTTATTTATTTAATTTTTTTTTTCTTGTATCTACTACCTCTTCCACAGCGTAAACACTTACAAGTACAAACTGGCACAAAAGACAATATCTCTTTTAATCTTTTCCTGTGCAGCCTCCATCTTGTCGTATAACGTGGAATCACCAATAATTCGAGCCGCTGCCATGACCTGTCGACAGACTTCATCCATTCTACTAATGACTCTCACAATCGTGCCTTCCGCCACATCGGTCAGGTCCATGATTTCGCTAAAGTTCATGCCGCGGCCCCATTCGTAGATGACCTCCATAAGACCAAACCGGTTTTTTTCAAGGAATTCGACTTCTTCTTGCGTCACCAGTACCTTGTGCTTTTCAAAGACGTCAAGCACCTTGGTCACAACCTCGACAATCTTGGCCTTGCCCACGTCTAACTGAGGAGTGATGGTCGTGGACTCGACCTTGGTGTTTCCAGGGAAAAGGAAGACTGACAGCAACGCCACAATCTCCTCAGGCTCGTATGACGCCAAAAAGTTATCTAAAACAAGTTCTGTTATGATGAGCTCAAACCCAGTATTGATTTCGCACGCAACACGACCCTTCAACAGCACATTCTGCTCTTCGTCAATGTAATTTAACTCCTTAAGCACCTCGATACGCTGTTCATAATCAGGCAAGAGATCCATGTTTTCGGTCGACATGAGATGTTGCAGGTTTTCAATTTGTTGTTTAATGGTGTAGATCTTGTAGTCAAGCAAAAAGTTTTCCACAAATCTGGAGCACTGGATACACTTGGCTTGCTTGATCTCTAGGATCAGACGGTCACGCTCGTGAATCTTGCTCAGAATTGCGGGTGATTTGATACCTCTGATAGGAAGTTCTTTAAGCTCATGCTGATGGTTCACCACACCCTTCAAGTACCTCATGCACTTTTTAACTTCATCTGTGTTGCCTCTAATGAGCAAGGGAATATCCATATTCAGTCTCACGGTGCTAATAACCTCAATAGAGCTGACTGGAATAATGGAGAACACAAAGGGTGAGTTGACGGCAAAATAATTGAGAAGATGTTTTTCTCCAAAGCCATCAATGAAACTGTAAAATGGCACATCAGCCTTATTGGTCTTTTCAGCTAGTCTGGTAAACGTCAAAAGACTAAGACGCTTGCGATCGTCCAACTTGACAATGATACCCATACCTCGGATATTTCTCTCATCCTTGAAAACAACAACACGGCCAGGCATTAGCATAGATCGGCCTATGGTAGTGCGGCAAATTTCTTCCATAATATTGGAATGCAGTTCACGCTCTTTCACAATAAGAGGCAAAATCTTGTCCATGTCAACATCACAAATCATGCAGGGTGGTCTCTTCAGTTGACTCAGGGCCTGTTCATTCAACTTGACTGTTTTCTGGTGTTCAGGAAGCATGACCTGGTTAGCATTCTCTGAAAAGGAACGCTTGATCATCTCTTCAACTCGTAACGCTTCAATTCTCAGTAAATTCAAAATCATATTGTACGTCAATCTGAACTGACTGTGAAGTTTAGTAGGGTTTCCTAGAATCAACTCTCGAAGAGAACTGGCAGTAGGGAAAGGTTCAGAAGTCATAATCATGACAGTACCAGTTGTGTCCAGACCACGTCTACCTGCACGGCCAGCCATTTGAGTGTATTCACCAGGTAAAAGGGTTCTCGGAGAATGACCATCATGCTTCCGGATACTGCCAAAAATAACAGTCTTAGTAGGTAAGTTGAGGCCCATGGCAAATGTCTCAGTAGCAAATAAAACCTTGACCAGTGATTTGGCAAACAGAATCTCAATAGTCTCTTTGACAATAGGAAGTAAGCCACCATGATGGATACCAATACCACGACCAAGCAGCTCGCGGATCATTTGAATCTGAGGTAGATTCCGGTCTTCCTTTTTCAATCTGGAGACAGCCTTGTCAATAAACATGTGAATTTCCGACTTTTCCTTTGCATTACAGTAGTCGATACTGGTCAGACTTGAAGCGTACTGAGTGCAAAGCTTTTGGGAAAACACAAAAATGACAGCAGGCAACAAATTCTTGGCCTTAAGGTGACTGCACAGTTTCAAAAATGCACGCTTTCCAAAAGTGTTATTGTTGTACTGACGGCCATTAAATGATGGAATGTATGACTGTGAATTGCCTCCGCCACGGTTGGCACCACGGCCACCACGGCCACGTGCACCACCACGACCACCACCACGGCCACCGCCACGGCCAGTATCAGACCCACCATTACCGCCACCACGCCCATTAGAAGGCGCAGGAGCTTTGGGAGCAACCGAATTACTAGCTTGAGCATAGCCAGGCTCCAAAAACTTTTTGTTTTCATCCACAATCTTGTATGGAGCGTCAGCTGCCCACAGGTAGTGTTCTAGAGGTACAGGTCTCTTAGGAGTAGAAATGACGTAAATGTCTCTTTGCTTGGTTCTACCAACCCAGTTTGCAAACTCATAAGTGTTAGGAACAGTAGCAGAAAGTAAAATGAGCTTTACGTGTTCAGGAAGCATGATAATAGCCTCTTCCCAAACAACACCACGATCTTGGTTATTGACGTAATGAACCTCATCAAAAATGACAAATTCGACATCACGGATAACATCGGCACCTCTATAAAGCATACTTCTAAGAATCTCTGTGGTCATGATCAGGCAGTTAGCCTCGGAGTTGATTTGGACGTCACCAGTAAGAATACCAACGTCATCAAATACCTCTTTGAAATCTCTGAACTTTTGGTTACTCAAAGCCTTAATAGGTGAAGTATAGATGGCCTTAGTCATGTTGCGAGTAGCCATTGCAATAGCATATTCAGCAACCACAGTTTTACCCGCAGACGTGTGGGCTGCCACAAAGACAGAGTCACCTTGCTCCAAATGATAAACGGCTTCTTTTTGGAAAGTATCAAGTTCGAATGGAAACACTTTAGCGGGTTTAGGGACAAGCTCACTGAAGTTAGTAATGACCTTGTTGACATCAACGACGTGAGCCCACTCTTTGGCCTTAGGAAGAGCTTCAGCATCAGTTGATTGCATTCTACCAAAAGTCATTTCGTCGGGCAGAAGATTATCCAGCTCCTTGGAGCTGAATTTGCTAGTTGCATCGCTTTGTGATAGCTCAATGCTTTTAGGCTGGTTGAAAGACTCCTGGTTTTGGTCGTCTTCAGTATCAGTGAGCCCCTCATCTTCATCGTAAATCAACTCATTGACCTCTTTTTCCGTTTGTTCTTCAATAAATCCGCGAGGAAATCCTGGAGGAACATCGTACAGGCCGTCATCGTCTCTGTGTAATGATTGCTTGTTGACTGGTGTCTCTGGGAGCTCAACGCCACCGGGCGTAAACGGCATGAACCCTGCTCGACCTTGAATAAAATCTAATTTTGATGAAGTCTTTCGATTGATTGACAACGAGTTTTTAGCAGTTTTTGAAAGCGCATCAGATGTGATTGAGTATTCTTCATAGGCAGCGACTCTGCCTTCGAGGCCGGCTCTCTTGAATCGAACACCAGTATTAGATCTTGTCTCTGGTAGAGTGAATAGCCCAGTAGCTTGACTCAAAGGATCAACAGGAGGTAGTCTAGTGTCAAATTAATGGTTAGATATTGTAGAAGCAAGTGCAATTAATGTAAATCACATACTCTTGTAAGTTGTTCAGCCATTGATTAGAAAACTGTGTCGAGGGCGTGAGAAAAGTGGACTGAATGTATTCGTTGCTAGTTTCGTCAATCTTCGTGTTGAAAGCATCAAAATCAAAGGAAGACTCTTTGGAGTCAATCTTGACTCGAATAGAGTCGATAATATCGGCGATTGACATGATTATTGACAAGCTTGTATAGACTGAAAGTGATGAGGCCTACAATAGAAAAGATGCCTGTTGAGAAATAGAGGATCAAGATTTACCAAAAATAAAAAATTAAATTAAGACGGGATTAGGGTTGCACGTGACTTTAATCATTTTTATTTTAAGATTTTGGACGCTCAAAAAAATTCAATCGTGAACCGCAAACGGCGGTCCGAAATCGACTAAGTTTTCACCGTATAGCCAAAATGGTACCAAAAAACAGTCATTGCGGACTTTATTGGGGGCTGCGAGGGCTAAGGGGAACCGTAGACTTCAAGAAATGAGTTGGGACTTGACTGAAAACTTGAGTTGTTGATTTGCATACTTGTTTAAGTGAGCATAAAAAAACACATCGTTGAGAAAAAAAAAAATTCGTGAACCTTTCTAGATGGTGATCACTAAATTGGATTTAATCTGTCTTATGCTAAACTATTAAATAGGATTTATTAAACGAGTAAATAAAAATTCTTTTAAAAAATCTCTTATGCGAGAGAGGTTCAATGGTTGGTACTTGACCTGAGCATTGATAGTGGTCTTGTCTCCAATGAGTATTAACTTTCCCGAGTCCTTTTTTTTTTTCGTATGTAGTAAACTGGATGTAGGTATTTGGCTTTTTTATTATTTTCAACTGTCCATTGTTATCTACAATTGATTTAAAAACTATTTACTCAGCCTGTTTTTTTTTTTTTTTTTTGCTTTTATTTGGCAACTGAGTAAGAACTGGTACTGATTGTTTTCGTGACACATCTTGTTCAATCTTTTTAATTGTTTTCAAGCTTTTCTGCTAAGCCAACTTTCACTCACAAGATCTTTTTTAACTGCAGCAACTTTTTTTTCATTTCAAGCAAGGCTGTGTTTAAGAAATTTCTGCATCAAGAAAACTATCAGTTTACAAGTACCTAAATTAAGTGGGGAAAAAAGTTATTTCATATTATCGTAATCTAGAAGGTAAAATATAACAGCGATTGTAGTACCTTTAAAACTAGACTTTAACTTTAGTTCTCATCAACAACAGGTATATATATTTGCAACCCAGCGATTGGTCCGGTAGAATCAAATCACCACACATCTGGATAACATGCTTGTTTCAAACAAAAATAACCCACTTTGCACTGTAGTTGGTCAATTGAGTTAAATTTCTTTTCTTCTTACTCTTAGAGCAATTAATAACGGCATAAGATTTGTGTTAGATTCCTTTGGGCCACTTAATTTTTAACTAATAAAGCCTTATCACATACTACAAAGACTTGCAGTTCATGAAGAGAATTTTAAACTTTTTAATAAAAAAATCTCTCGTATACGGATATCAGGAACGCAATAAAAGGTCCCGATCTTTAAATTAAAAGTTTGACTTTCATTTCTAAAGAAAGAAAGAGTTATTTTTGTTCTTCAAACAGCCCTACACTTTTTGAGTGATGTAATTCATTTAATTAATAAGTCTTATATTGACAACAAACTGAATTGGAAACTTTTTTGTTTCCAGTCATTTAAATCACCTACTACTATCCCTTAGATCTCAAGAGAGAACGTATTAAATGTATGTAGAACTAGCATCCCTAGTCACCAAAAATAAATCAACCCCCCCTTAATCTTAAAAAAATACATTGAGAAAGGATAAATATTTTGTCATGGATACATTTAAGTGTGGATTTCTAGACTCCAAAATTTAACAGATTTCGCTATGCTCGCATCAGGTCAGGAAGTAGATGCTCTCACTATGGAATTCCTTATTTGCATTTATAGGCCTGATTTACTGCATTTGTATCTTTTACTTAGATTAGTTATCGAGTCAACAGTCCGGCTGCTACTTATGAAGAAATGCTTAACTTTTTGTAATAACTTGTCCTCTACGATAATTGAATACAGGAGTAGCTAACATCAATTCTGGAGATGACACAATAATTTGTAACGTGTCTCTGAACTGTTAACGCAAGCCAGTGTTATGACGTCGGAAACTGGCAAGGGCTAGGGTGACTTCTCTCAGGGCCAGTTGAAATATACACGTGACAAGTTGTATTTCGACAATACGGATTTAAAACCCGCTTTTTTTCTTCTTGTTTTCTTTAAACCGAAATCCCTTTTCTTCTTTCTCTTCAATTTTTTTTTTCTTTTTTTTTTTCTCACAGTCTTCTATTGTGCCGATCCACAATAAAATCAGCTTTAATCAATTCACTCAGTAGTCAACAATGGGTTTAGCTAACAAACTTCAAGCTACACAGGGCGCTGCACCACCTGCGCAGGCCGCCCAACCTAGCCAAGCTCCCGTAGCTCAACAACAATACGGAAGTGCTCAATCTGGACAAGCCAATCAACCTCAACAGCCCCCGCAAAGTCAACAACAGTACGGCAGGCCTATTAGTCAACAGTATGGTCAACAACCGGGCCAGCAACAGTATGGACAGCAGCCTGGTCAACAGCAATACGGCCAACCCTCGGCCCAACAGCAGTACGGTCAGCAGCCAGCTCAGAAGCAGTATGGTCAACAGCCAGGTCAACAGCAATACGGTCAACCGCCAGCCCAGCAACAGTACGGTCAACCGCCAGCCCAGCAACAGTACGGTCAACCGCCAGCCCAGCAACAGTACGGTCAACCGCCAGCCCAGCAACAGTACGGTCAACCGCCAGCCCAGCAACAGTACGGTCAACCGCCAGCCCAGCAACAGTATGGTCAACCGCCAGCCCAGCAGCAGTATGGTCAACCTCCAGCTCAGCAGCAGTATGGCCAACCTCCAGCCCAGCAGTACGGCCAACAGCAGTACGGCCAGCAGCAAGGTAAGCAGCAGTATGGTCAACCACCAGCGCAGCAGCAGTATGGCCAACCGCCAGCTCAGCAACAGTACGGCCAGCAGCAGTACGGTCAGGGTCAACAGCCGCCTGGTCAGGGAGCTTATGGCCAGCCTCCTCAGCAGGGCTACGGCCAACAAGGCAACGGCCCACAGGCTCCACCCGCTGGTGGTGTCAACATTAATAACCTGTTGACAATTCTTCAAAAGGCTGTTCAGGAAAATGGTTTATCCACGTTCTATCCTCCACACACTCTGCAAATGATTGTTAATCGTGTTGCCCCTCATATCTCAACTATTGCTGCCAAATGGTCCATCCCTATGGAAATCGCTGTGGATTTGGTCAGACTAGCCTTGTATGATATTGTCATGTTTGTTGATGACTCAGGCTCCATGTCATTTGAAGAAAATGGAGAAAGAATTGACGATTTGAAGCTTATTTTGAACAGAACTGCTTTTGTAGCCTCCCTTATGGATGACGATGGCTTGGAGGTCAGATTCATGAACAACAGCATTCAGGGTTCTGGCCTGAGAACAGAGCCTGAAGTTTCGCAATTGATTTCTCAGGTAACCTTCCGCGGCCTCACTCCTCTTGGCACTAACCTTCAGGCCAAGGTCATTGAACCACTAGTTATCAGACCTGCTCGCTCTAACGCTCTCAGGAAGCCCGTTATGGTTATCACAATCACTGACGGTCAGCCCGCTGGTGAGCCCTCGAACCAGGTTTTCAGGGTTATCAAGGACGCCAAGTCGTACATGATTCGCACACCCTACGGTGCTGGCGCCATTGCCTTCCAGTTTGCCCAGGTTGGTAACGACTTGAGAGCTAGAGACTTTTTGGGTCAGCTTGATACTGATCCCGAGGTCGGTGCTATGGTTGACTGTACCAGTAACTTTGAGGTTGAACAGGATGAAATGGCCAAGCACGGTGTGGTTTTGGATCCCTCTACTTGGCTGGTCAAGATGATGTTGGGTGCTATTGATCCTAGCTACGACACGCAAGACGAGTAATTTTTAATTTTTGGTAATCTATAATTTTTAAAACTATAAATACTATAATAACTTTTAGGTACTTGAGATTTGTTAAATGCTTTTCTGACCTTTTGGATTGTATCTCAGCTAAATATCCATATGTGTTTTGTATAAAGGTTTTTTTATTGTGTTAATAGCTTTCACACATGGGAGAAATAAGATTTAAGACTCGTGCCTTACAAATTTAAAAACCCTGACTAAGCAGTTCGTCTCCTTCCACGGTGCCACCAGCAACTTATTTTTCCTTTTCACTTTTCTCTTTTCTCGTCACAACTCGCCCCCAACCACCATTATCAACACATCTCTACAATATTTATTATGGAAGTTCTCGGAATAAAACCAGTTGCCACAAAGGCCAGCACCCTTGTCGGCCATTCTGCCAGCACTTCTAAAGGCAGCATTGCTAACGAGAGCCAGCAGGATCTTTACAGAACCCTCAAGAAGCTTGAGCGTAAGCTAGAGCTTCTTGGCCTCCAAGAAGAATACATTAAAGACGAGCAACGCCACCTTAAGCGTGAGCTCGTCAGAGCTCAGGAAGAGGTGAAGCGCATTCAATCTGTTCCTCTGGTTATTGGCCAGTTTCTTGAGCCTATTGATCAACACACGGGCATTGTTTCCTCAACGACTGGCTCGAATTACGCTGTCAGAATTTTGTCGACTCTAGACCGCGAATTGCTCAAGCCCTCTACTTCAATTGCCTTGCATAGACACTCGAACGCTCTGGTTGACATTCTTCCGCCGGAGGCCGACTCTAGTATAGCAATGCTAAGCGCTGACGAAAGGCCCGATGTCACTTACGCCGATGTCGGTGGTCTCGACATGCAAAAACAGGAGATTAGAGAAGCAGTCGAGCTTCCCTTGACGCAATTTGAGCTGTATAAGCAGATTGGTATTGACCCGCCCCGTGGTGTTTTACTCTATGGACCTCCCGGTACCGGTAAAACTATGTTGGTCAAGGCGGTGGCAAACAGCAGCACTGCTTCTTTCATTCGCGTTGTTGGCTCCGAATTCGTTCAAAAGTATCTTGGTGAAGGCCCCAGAATGGTGCGTGATGCATTCAGGTTGGCCAGAGAAAACTCTCCGTCTATTATTTTTATCGATGAAATTGACTCAATTGCGACTAAGCGTTTTGATGCTCAGACCGGTGCTGATAGAGAAGTCCAACGTATTTTGCTTGAACTTCTGAATCAGATGGATGGTTTCGATCAGACATCTAACGTTAAGGTTATCATGGCCACCAACAGAGCCGACACTCTTGATCCGGCGTTGCTGCGACCTGGTAGACTTGATCGTAAGATTGAGTTCCCCTCACTACGTGACCGCAGAGAACGTAGACTGATTTTCACGACTATTGCTGCTAAGATGTCTCTTGCACCTGAGGTTGACCTGGATTCTCTAATTATTAGAAACGACCCCCTTTCCGGTGCCATCATTGCTGCCATCATGCAAGAGGCTGGTCTCAGAGCAGTTAGAAAGAACAGATATGTCATTTTGCAAGCAGACTTGGAGGAGGCTTATAGTAGCCAGGTCAAGGTCGGCTCTGACGTTGATAAGTTTGATTTCTACAAATAAACGTATCAAATTAATATAATTTTATTTTTATTAGCAATTGGTTGTTGTTGTTTTTGTTTTTTTTTTTTTTAATTTTCACAGCTTTTATATCATTGTAGATTTAATTGGAGGTTTCGTGATTATAACATTAATAATGAGCTAGTTCTTAACAATGAGAGTGATGAGGGTACCCACGAGGAGACCAAATACCGCACCGACACCGGTAAGGCCAGCAATTTCTTCGGGTCTACAGACGGCAACGTTGGCAGGAGAGTCAGTAGAACTGAGTAGTCGCTCAGGAAGCGTTCTCCATGTCAATTCTACGTCAGAAGTGGTGCTAGTGGGTATCACGGGCGCGGGGCCTGCGGCCACCACGGTTGGTGTGGCAGACGGCGGCGGCTGCGACGTCAAGAGAGCCTGCGATAGCACTTGAAGTGTTTTTGCCTGGAGTGTTTCTAATCTTTCCAGTCTCTCAACGTCAGTCTGAGACAGCGCTAATTCCGGATCCTTACCTTCAGTTGCGTTGCTGCTCAGCTCGCTGATGTGCTGCTCGCTCTCGGCAAGAACCAACTTCACCTTTTCTTCAAACGAGCCTACAAGTCTTCGGCGCTTCCAAGGCTCGAGGCCAAGTTGCACAATGATGAAAAGGAAAATGTTGAATCCCATTAAAGCCCAGGTACCCCAAGTTGACGCTCTGCGAATCTTGTCACTCCATATCTGTTCTTCGTGGTAGCGGGCAGAAATAAGTCTAGTCAATTTCAACTGTGCGTCCTCAAGTACGCGTTCAGAGCTATTCAAGTTCGCCTCAGATTCGGCCTCGGCGTGTTGGTTTGCATGATCATTACGATACAATTCAGTAAAGCGCTCAAGATCGACGGGTGTCCAGGCATGCTTTCGTTGCAACAACTCATTGACCTCGCGCTGCGACGCAGAACGATTTGAAATTGCGGCGCCGTAGAGCTCCTTGCAGCGACGAACATCTTCACGCGTTTTTCTGATAAACCCCTCTTGATCTTCAATTGACTTTTTTAACTTTTCAATAGCCGAGTATCCGGTAAAGTCGTTGAGTGTCTGACCAGCCGTGAAAATAGTCGCCTGAAGCTTGTCGAGATTGAGCACAAACCACTTAGAAAGTTCTGACCGCCGCAGCTCATACTCTGATGGAAGGTTTTTAAAATCTTTTAAAAACTGAGTTTTAAAATTTTCCTTGGTTTCGGCATTTTCTGGTGCGGATTCCAGCTTCTCTTTATCCTTGTTTTGTGGTTCAGGGTGACGATCTTCTAGACTGCAATGACCGTCTTCATGCAAAGGTTTCTCAGCTTTGATAATTTTTTCAAAAGCTTCGCTTTTCTCTGATTCTGTAGACTCGTTTGTCAATTTTTCTTCTGAATTCTTGTTGTTATTGTTGGGGGTGAGATGAGAAGGGGGTTGAAATCCAGTCACGTACTGCCGCAGAAGGATAGTGCGGGATAGGTAGTGCTGGCTGGGATATGCAGAGGCTGAAGCCCATTGTCGGCGGACCACTGCAGCAAGCGACGGGTAGAGCCGCGTTCGAAGGGTCATTGGGTGTGTAATGTCTGATGGAGCAGAAGCTTGGGCAAACTAATAGAGAAGAGAAAAAAAGGCAGGCCGACGTTGGAATTTAGAAGTATGATTTGTGCAATGGCAACGGTGATTGGATCTAGCAATGATGGTAATAAGTATTATGTATTATAGTTTATAACATTTGTTTGAAAAGCTATGTCATAACTGCACTTTTTAGGTCCCAAGCACTAAAGCTTGAAAAGTTAAAAAAAAAAAAAAAAAAAAAAAAAAAAAAAAAAAAAAAAAAAAAAAAAAAAAA
>JAKVQX010000045.1:0-45464 GCA_030463015.1 Geotrichum citri-aurantii
CATTTTTTAATAAGACGTGAGAAATTCAATGGATCTTAAGCAAGAAAAGAAATCAAAGTGATTATTTGAAAAAGAGGTATAATTTTAAAAAAATTGAGGAGATTTTTTTTTAAAGTTTTTTGTAACCAGAGTGAGTTTGCTATTTGTATATACAATATCACGTTGTGTGCTCATGGCTTTTAAGTGGAACCAATATTTTCTTAAATTTGAATATATAAACAACAGATATAAAAAGATTTCATAAAAAATATATTTCTTTCAAATTCGGTTGATGTTCAAAGAAGTTGATGTACGTTTACAATGCCTTCCAGTGAATTAGTGTGATTGGAAATCATTTTTTTCCTCATGCTTGCCTACCACTCAGTCCACAACTAAGAAATCTGATCCCGGTGCTCAACACCACTTTAACTAGTGGGGCGTACTGCTCCAGAAATAAAGCAGCTGATTTTTCTATGCTTTTTTTAAGCAACTATTTATACTTGTGTGATCTTTTTCAACAAAAAGGTTTAAAATGCAAATGATAAATTAAGGGTCATCTCAAAGGTCACGCAAGTGTAGTTAATCTTGCTGACTATCGTGTTCTTTTACTTTTTTTTTTTTTTTTTCTTTTTTCTTTCTTTCTGGGACAACTTTAACTTCTTTTCTTCTGCTGTTCATTATCACCGTTTCCAGTCAAACACCTGCCCACAACCCATATTTACAGACTGATCACACAATGCCCCGTCGTCCTTCGTTAACATTACTAGCAGTGCTCGCTACAGCGCTGCTTTTCTTCTTTTTCGTCTTTTCGCCGTCTAGTAGCTCGTCCAATATTTTACAGAACAGACAACCCACTGCTGGTGAGCTCAAGAATGGCCAGGAAAAGCCAGCAGCGCTGCTAGCAGATGCCAAAAACTACGATCCAATTGAAGCCATTGGCAAGTCGGGTGGCCCGTCACAGGAGCTTATCACCGGTGCACCCATTATGGAGCATCTCACTAATGCTACAGTCAAGGCCGAGCTTGGCCGTGCCTCTTGGAAGCTTTTCCACACCATCCTTGCGCAGTACCCCATCAAGCCTACTGAGAACGAGCGTGAAACGCTCTCATCTTACATCTATCTCTTTTCGCGCGTGTATCCATGTGGTCAGTGTGCAGAGCATTTTCAAAAAATGCTGAAAAAGTACCCACCACAAACGTCGTCCCGCGAGGCCGCGTCGCAGTGGGGTTGCTTTGTACACAATATTGTCAACAAGCGGTTAAGAAAACCGGAATTTGACTGCAATGAAATTTCAGACAAATACAACTGTGGTTGTGGCCCAGATGACAAGAAAAACAAGGACGCAGAAGATGTTAAGGATGCTGCCGTGGCAAACAAGGCTACTGCCGCCACTGAGAGTGTGCTGGGCAAAACGGATGTTGACCACGCGCCCAACGGCAAAGTCAGAGGCGGTTAAACGATTCTTTTATTTGCGTTTTAGTTTTAATAATTTTTTTTATTTAGATCTTTAGAAATATTGTCTACTCCCTTTTTTTCTGTCTTCTCTTTTTTATTTCTTCTTTGTAACAGTTAGTTGATTTTTTTTCTAATATTTTGACCTTCTACATCTGATTTTGTAACTCTTGGTTGTCCCTGATTTTAAACTAAAAACAACCCGTACCCTAATATCCCAATGGTAGCCCTTGCCCTGATTTTTTTTTTTTTTGATTTTTCCATCGTTGAATTAAAATTTTATCGAATTCTAATAATCTTCTTTGACGACAAGCGTCTACGCCAGTAAAAAAAAAAAACCGGCAAAAAAAAATGGATCAGAACCAATCCAATAAGGCTCATAGAGTCTCCAAGGAAAATGGTGGAAAAAAGAAGAAGCTCCATGCCAACGGTTTCAATGCCAAGGCCTTTTCGGTCTCGGCTCCCGGCAAGCTCGAGCGTATGGCTAGAAGAACGTCCGACAAGAACGAAAAGAAGTACCATGTGCCCATGGTTGACAGAACTCCAGAGGAACCGCCACCAGTCATTGTTGCTGTCGTGGGACCTTCAGGTGTATGTAATTATCAAGGTTTGCTATTGATACTGCGTGGTTTTGTTACTAACATTTGCTTCACAGACTGGTAAAACTACGCTGATCAAGAGTTTGGTTCGAAGATTCACTAAGCACACTCTAAACGACATCAAGGGACCCATCACTGTTGTCTCTGGTAAGCGCAGAAGACTTACTTTTATCGAATGCTCCAACGACTTAAACTCAATGATTGATATCGCCAAGATCGCTGACCTTATCCTTCTCATGATTGACGGTAACTTTGGCTTTGAGATGGAGACAATGGAGTTTCTCAACATTCTTGCTCCCCATGGTTTCCCTCGTATTCTTGGTGTTACCACGCATTTGGATTTGTTCAAATCTGTTTCTACAATGAGAGCTTCAAAAAAGGCCCTTAAGCACAGATTCTGGACCGAAGTTTACAAGGGAGCCAAGCTGTTTTACTTGTCTGGTGTTATTAATGGTAGATACCCCGATCGTGAAATTATCAATTTGGCACGTTTCATTTCAGTTATGAAATTCAGACCTCTGAAATGGCGTAACGAGCATGCTTATCTACTAGCTGACCGTGTCTCCGATCTTACTCATCCAGCTATGATCGAAAAGAACCCCAAGGTTGATCGCAAGATTGCTATTTACGGTTATCTTCATGGAACTCCTCTGCCTTACTCTAACGCCAGAGTTCATATACCTGGTATTGGTGATCTGACTACCAAAGAGATTGAAAGACTTCCTGATCCCTGTCCCACTCCTTATGCTATCAAGCAAGAGGATGCTGCTGGCGAGGGCACCGGACCTAAACGTAGACGTCGTCTTGACGAAAAGATGAAGACTATCTATGCACCCATGAGTGACGTTGGTGGTGTTCTCATGGATAAGGATGCTGTCTATATTGATGTTGGTACCAAGAGTTTCATTCCAGGTGAGGAGAAGGGCCTCGGTGAGAAGATGGTTACAAGTTTGCAGGCTGTCGACACAGAAAATCTTGATCATAATAGAGGTGGTTTGCAACTGTTTTCAAACAGTACTGCTCTTGAAGAAGTTGAAGATTTTGACCAGGAGGAAGATCTCGACAAAAACGAAAAAGTTGTATCCAGAGGTAGAACCTCCATGCGCCGCGCCAACATAGCCGAGGGCCAGGTACCTTTGAACGATGGCAGCGAAGGTGAAGAAGAAGAGGGTGATTTTGATGACGAGGAAGATGATGAGGTCGATATGGAGGAGGTCGATTTTGAGGATAAATTTAACCCTGAGGCTAGCAACTCCAAAAAGAATGACAAACTTGTTTTTGAGGACACCGACTCTGAGCTTGATGAAGACTTTGACGATGACGAAGAAGATGACGAGGAGATTGCTGCCCTGAGACGCAAGGGCACTTCCGGTCAGCTTGATAACTTCAAGATTAAGAGACGCTACAATATTGGCAAACTCATCTACATGGACAACATTACTCCTGAAGAGGTTGCTAGAAGATATCTCAATATTGATGATGACGAAGAAGAAGATATTGAAAAGGACGATGATGATGATGATTTTTTCCAGAAAAAAGGTGGCTCTGGTGCCGTCGTTGAAATTGATCACAACGCTGACAGATCGCAGCCTAAGGACAACAATGACGAAGCTTTACTGCTCAAATGGCTGACGCAAGGTGCGGCTACTGCTCTTCAAAACCGTTTTTATTTGGCTTCCAAGCCTAGTGTTAACGGTGAAGAGGGCGGCGACGGAAACGACGATGAAGATGAAGATACCTTTGGCGATTTTGAGGACCTTGAAGCAGAGAACGACGACAATGAAGGAGAGGAAGATGGCGATGAAAATGATGACGAAAACAGCGAGCAAAAGACTGTTGAGGAACAGAGAGCTGCAAACTCTGCCAAGAAGGCTAAAAAAAGACTTGAGATGGAAGAAGGCAACGATGGTGAGGACCGTGACTTTGGCGCTGAAGACCCCGAGGGTGAGGACGACCACGATACTTGGCACGACATGCAGAAGGCAAAAATTTCTAAACAGCTTGATATCAACAAGGCTGAGCTCGATCAGCTTGATCTCGCTTCTCGTGACAAGGTCGAGGGTTTCCGCGCCGGAACTTATGTCAGAGTTGTGTTTGATAATGTTCCTTGCGAGTTCATTGAAACTTTCGATCCCACTTATCCTGTCGTCATGGGCTCGTTGCTGACCAACGAAGACCGCTTTGGTTTCTCTCAAGTCCGTATCAAGCGTCACAGATGGCACAAGCGTATCCTCAAGTCTAACGATCCTTTGATCATTTCACTTGGCTGGAGACGGTTCCAGACCATCCCCATCTACTCTACATCTGATTCAAGAACTAGAAACCGAATGCTCAAATACACTCCCGAGCATATGCACTGTTTCGCGACATTTTATGGTCCCTTGGTTTCTCCCAACACTGGTTTCTGTTGTGTCCAGAATGTTGCAAATGACGCTGCAACTGGTGCGTTCCGTATCAGTGCCACAGGTACCGTTTTAGAGGTCGACCAGAGCGTTGAGATTGTCAAAAAGCTCAAGCTTGTCGGATACCCTTACAAGATTTTCAAAAACACGGCGTTCATCAAGGACATGTTTAGCACGTCACTTGAAGTTGCCAAGTTTGAGGGTGCGGCTATCAAGACCGTGTCAGGCATTCGTGGTCAGATCAAGCGTGCTCTTTCCAAACCAGAAGGTCACTTCCGTGCCACTTTTGAGGACAAGATCCTGATGAGTGACGTCGTCTTCTTGCGTGCCTGGACTCAGATCAAGCCACGCAAGTTTTACAACCCTGTCACATCGCTTCTGCTTAAGAACAAGACCGAATGGGCCGGTATGAAACTGACGGGCCAGGTGCGAGCGGAACGCAACATTTCCACACCTCTCCTCGAGAACTCTCGCTACCAAAAGGTTGAGCGCCAGGACCGCCACTTCAACGCCCTCAAGGTACCCAAGAGCATTCGGTCTGATCTCCCCTTTGCCGCGCAACCCGTCCGCGCTGGCAAAATGGCCAAGAAAGATTTTTACACTCACAAGCGTGCTGTCGTGCTCGGCGGTGAAGAGAAAAAGGCACGCGAGCTCATGCAAAAACTTTTCACTCTGCGCAAGGACAAGGATGCAAAGCGCTCAGCCAAAAAGGCAGAAAAGCGCAAGGACCACGACAAGAAGCTCGCCAAGAATAACGAGTTGCGGGAAGCACGCGAGCGCCGCGAAAAGAAGGAGTTTTTCAAGCGCGAGCAGCAGAAAAAGCGACCCAGCGACTCTGGTGCTGGTGGAAGATTCTCTAAAAAGGCTCGCAATGCTGACGATTAATTTAGTAGTAGTTGTATTATATAGATTTAATTTTGATATATCATTTTTTACCACATTTTTTTGTCACTAGTTCAAAAGTTGTAGATGATCAAGAGGTTTATCTTAAGTGGAATGATTTTAACCATACTTTTTTTTTTTTCAATAACAGTCGCAGCACTGATATGAATCGGGCCAGGAAAACGGACTACGGAAAAACCTTGTCTTCAAGTTGTTTACCTTTTTTTTTTTTTTTGAATTGTTGAATTGTTGTCGTTAATATTTACGAAAATTAAAGATAAAAATTATATTAGATGTGTGTCTTTGCTTGAATCAAAGCTTAGACGTATTGACTGAGCCATTTGATACCCTCTCCGTATCCCTGGCGCATCACCACAGAGCACATGAAAACCTCAAGAGGTCTAATCTTCTCCTCAAGAGCGACCTTGCCCTTACCAGTGGTCTGGTAAAGACCAAGGCTCTGTCGTAGCTCGTCCTCAGAAACAGCGCTGGGCTCATCAATCTTGTTACCAAGAATGAGGAAGGGGACATTTCGCAGCTGCTCGATACCAAAGAGAGCATCAAGTTCAGCCTTACTCTCAGCAAATCTGCTGGGATCAGCAGCATCGACAAGGAAGACGATACCGCTGACTTCAGGGAAGTAGTCTCTCCATAAACGGCGAGCCTGAAGATGTCCACCAAGATCGAAAGTAGTGAATTTGACGTTACCAATGGCAAGCTCCTCAGAAGCTATGGATTGAATTAGTTAATACTCAGACGCGTACACAGCAGAAAAAATTGTGCCAGAAGTTAATACTTACTAGGATGGACAGTAGGTTGGAGGGTAGCAAGTCTGTCGTTCTTCAACATGTGAAGAAGGGTGGTCTTGCCGGCATTATCGAGACCAAGAAAGAGCAACTTGGCATGCTTGTTCCAGAGACCAAGAGAGGCCAAAACATTGTAAACTGTAATAAGTTATTAGTACGCGATGCGAAACCAATTAGACGAAGATAAGATAAAAGTGGTTTACGTACAGAAATCGAAAAACCACATGATGGGTTATATGCTATGTAAAGATCTAGTGTGAATATATAGTTAGTAGTTGTACAAAAGGATTGAAACAAAGACGGCACCGGCAGGACGAAAACTACTTGTAACCGTTCATAAATCAGAAGCCATGGATCATGGTTTCGTTTCAGACCAGCTGTATCAAGATTGATTTCTGGTAGCAAAAACATAGATGACCAGTAATTCCGTAACAATGTCAATCATTGGTAGAATAAAACTAAGGCACTTACTGGTAAAGAGTTCTGTTCAGTTAGCGGTGAGCTGAATGTCTAGAAAACACGGAAGTGTGAAAAGGAGAAAAAAGAAGAGAAAAGAAGGAAAAGAAAAATGTGTAAAACTTTTGAAGGTTTCTTAATTGCAGACGTGGACGGTTTCGTTTTTTTTTGGATTATTTTAAATTATTATGTTATTAATGACTAATCATGTCAGTGCACAAACTAAGTTACCCTGAAAAAATAAGAAATTTGAGATTCGTTTTAACAAATCTCACTTCTTGACATGAAAAACTCATAAAATTTTTAAAACAACCATGACAATATCACTGCTTTAGAATGAAAAAAAAAATGAAAAAAAAAGCTGATAAATAAAACAAAGCAACTACAAGAACTCAAACACACTATTAGAAAAAAAGACTTTTAATTATAAAAACAATTATACAGTTAAGTAAATCATATTAAAAGACAATTTAGTAGATTCTGAAAGGAGGGCCCATGGTGGACTTGATGACCAGGGAACCAACGTTCTGCCAGTGCTTCTTGAGCAAAGAAACCAAGAAGTTGGAGGCAAGCATGATCTGAGAAACAATATGATCCTCCTCCATCTCAACGTTACCAACGGCAACAGCTAGACAAAGAACCTTCTTAAGCTGGAACTTGATGGTGGATCTGACTTCTCTGACCTTGGAAACGAGGTCCTCGTTGTGAGAAACAGGAGTGGGGAACTTACCAGCCTTAGAAAGCTGGGGACCCAAGAGACGGGGAACCTGCTTGATGAGAGCCTCGGAAGCAATAAAAGCGTTGTACTTCTTAGCGAGCTTCTTGATGAGCTTCTTGTTCTTGTTGAGCTTCTTAAGATCCTCAACAGACATGGCATCAACACCAGCAGCCTTAGCACGATCAACATCAACAGCATCACCAAAGACACAGATGGTCATGTTGGGACGGGGGACCTGAGGGAGCTTAATGGTACCAGAGAAACGCTTATCTCTCTGGGGGTCGTAGTTCTTGAGACCAACCTGGAGCTCAATAGTCTCCAGGAAGTTTCTCTTCTTGGACTCGGAGGCAGCCAGAAGGTCCTTAACGTTCTGACGAACGTGGGAAGTAGTAATCTTAGACATTTTATTTCTTAAAAACTTGACAACTTGGATTTGGCGATGGTTAATCTCCCAATCGAATATTAGATATGCGTTGGTGTTCCGTAGGTGCTGTGAAGAGAAGAAACAAAAAAGAAAGAGGAAGATTTTTCTAATTTATAGATTTTGAAAAGAATTTTTTTCATTCTAGGGAGGGTAACTATTTCTGTTTTGGAACTTTCTTGAGAGTCTGTTTAAGTCATATTAATTTTGTTACATATCTTATCTCTCAAGTATGTTGTGCTAAAAATATATCTCAAAATGAAATCACCACTTAACTTAAGTCCACATTTCCTAATGTTAAACCACCTCACCACAATAATGAAAATCTCAAAGGTAATTTATCTCAATTATTATTGTATCTAGTTTATTATAAGTAGCTTTGTGTTGTTATTTAAAGAGGATACTAAAATAACAAGAATTAACTCAAAAACGGGGCTACACCATTCACTAAATGTTTCATTTGATTTTAATGGCACCGAATTTCCCACAAACCCTTGTGTCAAGAGAAATAGATACAGTAGGCAGTATTCTCACTGAGAGGGAAAAAAAATTACCGCAATCTCAGTTTTTTTTTTCTCTTATTAATGGAAATTTTAGAACTCACAAGTTTATAAATGTAATCGCTTTACTTTCTTTACTTTATTTTTTTAAAATTGTTCTTCTTTTTTCTAGGGACTACAAAGTCTATATTTGATGGAGGTGAAAAAAATTTTAAGTAATAAATAGTTTGAGTATATCCTAAAGGCCAGAATAAATTCGTTTGAATCCGCATTTTTATTTATATATTAAAACTAAATCAACCCGTTTAAGCATCAATAAGATCCGAAGAAGATTCAGAGACCGGCTGTGCAGCAGCAGTCTCAACTTGCAGCTCTTCGGTCTCAACAAGATCTTTCTTCTCCTCCTCCACAGGAGCAGGCTTCTCCTCTACCAACTTTTCTTCTGATGACAGCTCATTCTCATCGACATCAATGAGGTTTGCAGAGCCGTTTCCGTTACTTAGCACCTGTGGAAACTTCTCAGGCTCTTCCTGAGGCGAGCTAATAGAGTCGGCAGTCTTAGTCTTTCCCTGGGCTTTCAGCAAACTCTTCCACTGATCGACACTATCTGTAACATCACCACCGTATGTAAGTGCCAAGATGGCAGCCTCCGAGTGGCGGCCAGTCTTATTAAGAAGGTCAACAGATTTTGCTACATCCTTGAGCAACCATGCAGCATTAAATGCCAGATTGAATTTTCCGGCATTAGCTGCTTTGTCTGACACATCACTCAAACCGGCCTTGTCACCAGTGCTTGAGTAAATAAGAAACAATGATTCTAGATCTTTAGCATTCTTAAAGCTCTCCTCAGCAAGAGTAACGTTCCAAGACTGAAGTGCGCTATCGCCAAGGGCTTTCCATTTGAAATCATTATTGAGCTCCACAGCAATAGTTTTTGCGGTATCTAAATCTCCTAATGACAGAGCAAGCTCAAATTTCTGTTCAGCATCCTCCGATATTTGCAAAGCCAATTCAGTATATCCCTGAGCCTGTAGGAATCTAGAAACTTTAGTTCTATCACTGGCAGGAATGTCTTCTAACAGTTCAGCAGCCAGATCTAGGTCTCCTCTCAAAACAACAGTCTGGTACTCAATAACTTTGAGAGACAGATGGTATGATGTGACGTTAATGTCCTTATCAGCAAGGTAAATGCTGTCATCACGGGGAATGTACCCAAGGAGGTACATTTGCTTTTCGAAGTGGTTAATTGTATAAGTTTCACCACCAACAAGATAGTGTAGCTTGTTGCTGAAAGTAGTGTAAATGAAACAGTCACCAACCCACTTACCAGTTCTAACAGAGTCGGAAATGTCATATATAACGTCAAATGAGTCTTCAGCGCCATCTTCCTCATTGTGAGCGCCGGACTGGATAGCGCTAAGAAAAACATTACGATCAAACTTCAGAACATAAAACGTGTCTGAGGTAATGATGGCCAAAAGTTCGCCAGATTCAGACCAGCAAACTTGCTCAGCAACGACATCAACTCTGCGGACAAGTTTGCCGGTATCCCAGTCGTAAAATGCAATGAAATCATCGCCCTTAATACCTAACAGAGTGCCACCAAAAATTTTAGTGGCTCTAAAAGGAACATTCAAGTGTCCCGAAGGACGCTCCTTAAAGTTTTTAAAGACTTTTACGTTGGATGAACTGTCACGAACAGCAAATTCATTGCTATCTTGAGCCCAAGCAAAATCAAGACCTGAACCGAAAGCCTTGTTTCTCCAAGCAAGAGCTGTGTAGATGATGTATTCACCGTCGCCAGTCACGGCGACAAATCTACCATTGGGTGAGTGGACAAGTTGTGTGGGGTAAACTTCCACAGAGCCAAGATCCTTCTGAGTAATAGGCAGTATATCACCATCATTCAAATCTTCAGTGTGCTTGACAATGCTGCTGTAAACTTCAGAGTGTTTAGCCCAAACCAGCTTACCATTGGGGTCCATCGAGATGGCAGGATTATCTTGACCGAGCTGAAGAACAACACTACCAGAGTCAAAACCAAGAGCAACAAGATTGCTACCCTTACGGCAGCTGACACACCACGAGCGGTCCAAGCCATAGTTGAGAGTCTCTTCGAGCTTAAACGTGTTTGAATTCCAGATCTTGACGGAGTTATCTTCAGAACCGGAAATAATGATTGGCAGTTCGGGGTGAAACACTGCAAAAGAAACATTACTAGTATGACCTTCAATTGTCGCAACATTACCTTTCATCTGATAATCCCACACTCTGATAGTCTTGTCATCAGAAGAAGTGATCAGATATGGCTTGTCAGCGTGGGGGTAGTATTCGACAAAGTTGACACCGCTTGTTTCATGAGCGAGGAAGGTAAGATTGGGTGTACTAGATCCAAGAGACCAAATCTTGACTGAACCGTCCAGACAGGCGGAAGCAAATGTGTTGGGATCCTTAGGGTTAAAAGACAAGTACATGACGTAGTGGTTATGGCCTTCGAAACTGCGAACGTGTCTCCAACCTTGCTCCCAGTTCCACATCTTAATGGAAGCGTCATCGGCACCGGAGATAACAAGAGGCTGAGTAGGATGAACAGCCAATGCTCTAATGTAATCAGGGTGTGCTTCGAATTGGGCGACTTTTTCAGAAGTGTTGTAATTGAAAACTCTGATTTGGTAGTCATCACTTCCGACAACAATCCAGTTCTTGCGAGCAATAAATCGACCGGCTCTGACAGGAACGTCGCTGACTTCAATGGTGCGAATAATAGCCTAAAACTCTGATGTCAGAATGGAAAAAAAAGGAAAACAGCGTTCGTGTTTGATACATACTTTGGTCTCGTATGAAACGATTTGAACACGACCTAGATGAAGAGTTAGTCAAACTGAAATAGGATGAAAGGGTAGGCATCAGCATACCACTAAACAAAGTGACCAGAACCTGAATGATTGAAAAATTAGCATTTATGTAACTTGTGTCAAAAAAGAAAAAGTGAAAAGTGAAAAAAAAATTAAAAGAGACATACCCATGGTTCGGTAGGATGGAAATCAATTCCTTTAACTCTTTCAGTTCTCAACTGAAGCTGCTTCTTGATATCGAACTTCATTGTTGAACAATTCTAGGATCAGGAACTTGGAAATAAATGTATCTCACAACACCAAATTGTCAATATTAAGTATATATATGTGGCAGTCGTGTTTATAAAATATAATGACAAGATGAAAATAAAAATAAAACACCAGAAGTCGTAGTTATAGAAGAAAGGGAGGGAAAAGAAGGATTTAATTTTTGGTGATGTGTAAAAGAGAGGTGAAAATGAAGGAAACAAGAATCACACTGTGGGTTAGGTCTTTTTCCAAAAAATGCTTCGGTGTTCAAAAGATCGAGTCACGTGAAAGGCCCACGATATTGTTTTTAAAATCAGGCACAGAATGCACACTTCACTTTTTTTTTTTTCATTTTTTAGACATTTTCAAAAAAAAAAAAAACTCATAAAAGTCAAAATATATCTACGCAAAAAAAAAAAGCAATCGTTCAGAAAAGTATTAATAAATTTTTAGAAACTCTGTGTTTTAGTACAAAAAGTTTTTTTAAAGGCTTGCAATTTTGACAAATTTTACAACTTGAGAAAAAAGCTTTGATGTTTTACCCTAACCCTTATTGATTTATCTTCAGTTTGCAAATCAAAGAAGAAACGAGACCTACAGAAAACGATCGACTGGTCAAAAAGTTCAAAGCATCTAACCAAACCAACCCTTAAGACAGTTCATTAATACAGTAAAATGGAACAGCTTAATGAATTAGAACAAAAAGAATTTCAGCAACTTGTGGAGCGCAAGCAAATGACAGATTTTATGCATGTAAGTTTCGGCAGCTCACCTCTTTGATAGCTATTAAATTGTTCTTCTTCTTTTTAACACAATCCACTTAGCTGTATTCCAACTTGGTGCAAAGATGCTTTTCTGATTGTGTTAGCAACTTTACCTCGAAGACTCTTACATCTAGAGAAGAGTCGTGCATTATTAGATGTTCGCAGAAATTTCTCAAACACAGTGAACATGTGGGTAAGAGGTTTCAAGAACAAAATTCCGCTTTGATCCAGAGACAAAATGAAGAAGACGCTTCTTTATAACGACTTTTTGCTGTATAAAATTGTTTCGTTTCATATTATTTTTGTAAATATTAAATTTTTGATTTCTCATTTTCCTATTTGACTTGCAAGTTAACAGGACCTTCGGGTCTTGAACGTTTGTTTGTTCTCACAAAACTGTCTAATACAAAGACAATTTTAATCAATTTGATCTCTTTTAGGTGTTGAAATTTTTTTTGGTTTTTTTCGTGTATATTACGTAATGCAACTGGGGTTGTTTTAACGCGTAAATTGTTTTTTTTTTTCCACTGTTATTGCCCTTCTTCAGCATCCAAATAGCAAAATGACGACGCATTTTCCATTCAAGACAGAAATTTTGAATCATATTAACAGATCTCGAGAAATTAATGCCTCTTCTACGGCTCATGAATCTCTTACCGATAGCCTCGAACTATTACAGTCAGCTGCTAGTAGTACAGCATCTCTCAAGCCACAGCAAGATCCGGAAGAGTCTGACGCTGACTTTGAAGCACGACTAGATCAATTTAGTGCTATTTCAAACAGCTACATTGATGCATATGATGGGCTTTTTCGTGAAACACTCGATATTATGAGTCAACATGATGATTTATTAAATTCTTTTAAACAAGCACTCAAGTCGGAAAAATTAGATGAAAAACACACTTTTATCGGGGAGGTGAATGAAGAAAATTACGAAAGCTTTTTTATTCGAGACTTTTCTGACCAGGTCGCCAAAAAATACAAGTCATTAATAAAGAAACACAACAAGCTGCCGCAAAAGGAAAAATATGGAAAGAATCAGGCCTATATCCAGTTTAGAGAGGTAATTTGGGATGCCCAGGATGTTCACGGTGAAGAAATGCCCAATATAAACAAGTTTTTTACTGATCAAAACTCAGATGATGAAGACTTTGTCGAAGAGCAAGTCCGAGAATCATTCAAATGTCCTCTCACAAAGCAGTTTTTTGAGCTTCCTCTCACATCCAAAGTCTGCCATCACTCGTTTTCCAAAGATGCCATTGTCGAAGTTATCAGAAACAACAACGGTAGAGCTAAATGCCCCATTCCTGCATGTGCTCACACTATCCGTTTACAGGATTTAATTCCTGACCCTGAACTTGATGAAAAAACGAGACGTGCCATGGAAAGAGGATTTCGCGAAACCCAGGCCCAGAATGCTACGCTTGATAGACTCTGATTTAACCCTTTTTGACCTCTTCTAACCCATTTAAGATTTTTTTTCTGGAAAATTTTAGGTGTTGGTAATGTAGAAAGTCTTGGATTTTTTATAGTGTTTACGTTGTTGCAGATGATAACTATGGTAACAAATTTAATGATAATGATTACTGGAGAGCAAGTAATTACTGAAATACGCACAACAATAGTAACCTTTAATTTAATGTTCTCAATTATGTATTTTACACGCAAAAGCTATTTTGCCCGGTGCAGCGCAATTCACCTTTTCAAATTAATGAGCCATCGTTTTTTTTCTGATTTTCTGTTTCTTTTTTTTTCTTGATTTCTGATTCTATTCACAATTTAGCTAGAATTTATTACTCTTAAACAGTCCGCGAACACGTTTGAGGTAGATTTAACTGTCACTTGAAACACCATTCTGTGACAACTTTGCATCTATTCATGAGTATAGTTGACAAAAATAATATTAATGATGGTTAACTAGCAAAAATTCAAGACAAAAACGTCAGAACAACCCAAAATCAAATTTCCACTTGGAATGAATATGTGATATTTCAATTCTTATATAACACTTGTGATATAAGATAAGATCAAATTTGAAAAACTTTTTTAATAGGACATCGTTTCTGAATAAAGCATTAGCTTTAAACACACAGTTTCTCTGTAGAAAAAGACAAATCTTTACAATAATCTTTTTTCCAAAAACTGAGCCAAAAATAGCTGCACTAAAATGTCTGTTGTTTCCTATTTAAATTTTGACTAATTACTATAAACTGTTGTGATGAATATTTACGGTATTAACAACGAGATAGGTACATATAATCTAGACAGTTGTGTTGCAAAAACCTTCAAAAGTTTACATGTGGCAATCAAATTAATCAAGCTTCGGGAAGCACTTCCATTGATGCCAAGTTAAAATATTTCACGTCTTTCAAAGAGCAAAAACAATACTATTTTTTAAGAAACTCAAATTGAAAACTTCACCAATGATTCATGCTTTTTAAAGACAGTTGCATTTTGCAAGTCAAGACACTAATAACAGAGCATCCTCATTACGTTTTATAGTAGTCCCTAGATTTACATACGGTTTTGTATCAAATAGTAAAAAAACCATCTATAGTCAAGTGTGGTATTGAAGTTCTTATTATAATTCAAAAAACTGGACAATCCTAGATTTTTTGGCTATTTGTACACATGAAATTGACCATTATTTTAACAAACAGGGGTCATTTATGGCACACAGTATTCTGGATATAAGTGTGAATTCTGGTTTCAAAACTTATGACACTATGAAGATGCCAGATTATAAAGCTGAAAAACTGGGCTTTGGTCATTTTTTTGAATGTGCAGGATCACTTAGAACGGTGTATTAAAAAAGGAAAATTTTTGTTTTTGGTTTACTAAATTTTATACCATGTTTTGTTCTTCTGAAATCGTGTATTGTAAAACCCTCAGTTTTAGAATTTTATTCATCGGTTTATATTTACTTAAACTGTTTGTCCTTGCTCATCTTGAATCAGATCCTGAGCCACAGCTTGTAAAATGGTAGATTTCTCAGTTATGAGTGAGCCTGAAAATTTGATAACAAACCAAAATTCTTTTATTTTCATTTAAAATCGAATTATGGACCCAAGCTCACCTGTAGAGTCAAACTTTTGTAAAGGCTATTTATGACTTTCTGAAGTGTAAGCTTTTTCATGTGTTTGTTTTCTTAGGTCATTGCAAATTTAAGCTTGCCACAAATCCATAAATTAATCTCAAGAAGTCATGCATACAGAACAAATTTAAGCAACATAAAAAAAAATCTCGAGTTCTCAAAATTATGCGCAACAATTTACCAATATTGAAACCTCTCAGTACTTAGAACTAAAAAATTTTTGGCACGTATTGTTGTTTACGCTACTTTAATTTTTACATTTTTAATATACCATAGATCTCTAAAATTTATTTAGCTGCTTTCAAGTCAATTGAAAGTTACTGGTATTGATACACTGCTACAGCACGAGAGTGTACAATGAGGAAAACAAAAATTGCAACTCTTTTCAAACAAGAAAATTAACTTAAAGACAAAAATTAATTGACTGTACAGCTCATGTTTTAATTTTTGCTGCGTAAAACTAGAAAAACCAACAGTCAAAATACAACGTACAAGCAGGTGTCTGAAGCTTGAAAATTCAGTTGGGAGTTAAGACTGATCAGCGTGCGGCTGTAATTTCACGTGACAAAATGTTTATTCTTGGGAGTAAAATTTTTTTATTCAATCGTCAGTTCTTTCATCCCCACTAAGGTTTCCTTTCAACATCAACCACCAGTTTTTGTTATTGCACACACATCCTCAAAAATGTCTTCTGATAGCGAAGAGGAACATTTCGATATTTCCAATGCGTTAACATTAAACACCGAGCTGTCAAGTGATGACGACTCTGGCTCTTCTGCTAGCGACAATGATGCTGTTCAGGACGAGATTCTCTCTTCGGACGACTCTGACAGCGACGCCGACTCTGACAGTGACGATGATAACACCAGCGAGAAAAAATCTAGCAAGGTTCAGAGTGCACCATTATCATTTCCTAAGCTTGAACATGTCGAAGAGGATAATGAAGATGCTGAAGATCTTAAGGGAAGAAGACGGAAACCGATTTCTGATGAGGACTTTTTTGCCTCTTTGCAGCAAGAAGCTGCCGCCGCCAATGGAAAGAAAAAGAGCGCTGGTAGTTTCGCTGGCATGGGTTTGTCTAAGTACATTTGTGTGAATATTTCCAAAAAGGGTTTTAGAACGCCTACACCCATTCAAAGAAAGACCATTCCCCTTGTTTTGGAAGGAAAAGATGTTGTTGGTATGGCCAGAACCGGTAGTGGTAAAACGGCTGCCTTTGTTTTACCTATGATCGAGCGACTAAAGGTGCATTCTGCTAAGGTTGGTGCTAGAGCTGTGATTCTTTCCCCGAGTAGAGAACTTGCATTACAGACAATTAAAGTTGTTAAGGACTTCAGCAGAGGAACTGATCTTAGATCTGTGCTACTGGTTGGTGGTGACAGTTTGGAGGACCAGTTTGGAATGATTATGAGCAACCCTGATATTATCATTGCTACACCGGGTCGTTTCCTTCATTTGAAGGTTGAAATGCAGCTTGATCTATCTTCTATCGAGTACATTGTTTTTGATGAAGCCGATAGACTTTTCGAACTTGGTTTTTCGGAGCAGCTGAACGAGATTCTCGGATCACTTTCTCCAAACAGACAAACTCTGTTGTTTTCCGCTACGCTTCCTCGTTCTTTAGTAGACTTTGCTAAGGCCGGCCTGCAAGAACCTACTCTTGTTCGTCTTGACGCAGAGACCAAAATTTCTGACCAGTTAGAGATGGCCTATTTTGCAATCAAGGACGGAGAGCGTGAGGCTGCTCTCTCATACATTATACAAAGTGTGATCAAAATGCCCACGGCCACTGAGGAAGAACTTGCATACTTGAAAAAACTTGATCTTCAACTTCCTTCTGATGAAGAAGATGACAACGATAACAGCGAAAAGAAGAAGAGAAAACAGATCAAACCCAACCACAAGCAGATCAGACTGCCTTCTGCTACTGAACTGCCTTCCCCCTATTCCACTATTGTTTTCACCCCCACTAAGCATCATGTCGAATATATCTCCAACTTGCTCAAGTCTTTAGGTTATGCTGTTTCTTATATTTATGGTACTCTTGATCAAACAGCTAGAAAGGATCAACTGTATAGATTTAGAGCGGGCAAGACCAATATTTTGGTAGTTACTGATGTTGCTGCACGTGGTATTGATATTCCCGTTCTTGCTAATGTCATCAACTACAGTCTTCCTTCCAGTCCCAAGGTCTTCATCCATCGTGTTGGTAGAACTGCCCGTGCTGGTCGCCGTGGTTGGGCCTACACCATTGTTAAGGAGCAGGATCTTCCCTACTTGCTTGATCTGGAGCTCTTTTTGGGTCGCAAGCTGCTGTTTGCCAGTCAGCACAAGCCAAACACTGAGGTCAGCTACACTAACCGCCTGGTTTTAGGTTCGCTACCTCGCGAAGGTCTGGAACATCAAATGGAGGAGGTTGACGCTGTAGTTAAGGAAAGCTATGATATTCAACAATTGCGAGATGTTGCTAAAAAGGGTGAAAAACTTTACTTAAAAACCCGTGGCATTGCTTCGCACGAGTCGGCTAAAAGAAGTAAGGAACTTCTTATTGATGCCAAATGGGACGAACAGCATTTGATGTTTGGCCCCTCGCTGGAGACTGAGCGTCAAGCATTTCTCAACAAACTCGCCAGCAGAAAAAAGAAGGAGACAGTTTTCGAGTTCAAGAAGACTTCATATGGTTCTGCAGCTGAACTCATGGAGAGAAGAAGAAGACAAATTGCTCCAATCCAGAAACGTGCTGCTGAACGCAAAGAGATTCAAAAGAAAGAGAAAGAAGCAGGTCTGTTACACACCGAAGATGCTGAGGTGTTCCAGAATCATCCTGATGACGATATTAGTGAAAGTGACAGCGAAACTGAAGCCAAACCCAAAAAGCGCAAGCGCAAAGAGGAAAATGTCTCTGAAAACGAGCTCCTTGAGTCTTTCAAAGAGGCTTCCACAGAGAAAAAAGCCAAGTCTTCTTTCAGAGACCCACAGTTTTATATGTCTCACTATGCTGGTGTCAATGTTGCTGAAGACAGAGCTTACAGCGTTTCTGGAGGCAATGGCTTTTTCGCTGATGCTGCTCGCGGCGCTACTTTCGATTTGAATGGAGAGGGTACTGAGTTCCAGCAGAAACAGGGCATGAAGTGGGATAAGAAACGCGGCAAGTTTGTTAACGCTGGTTCAACTGACAGCAAGGGCAATTCTACCAAATTCATTCGCGGCGAGGGTGGCACCAAGATTCCCGCTTCGTACCGCAGTGGCAGATTCGACAACTGGAAGCAGGCCCACAAGTCTAATGGCCTTCGTGTCGGATCTTTGGAAGACCCATCTACGGCTCCTGGTCCTGGCAGCTCTGCCAACAAAAAGTACAAACACAACAAGATCGACGCTCCCAAGCGGGCAGACAAGGCTCGCGACGATTATCTTGTCCGCAAGAAGCGTGTCAACGAGGCTGTCGAGAAGGGTCTCAAGGTCAAGGGCCACAACTCCAAGGGAGGCCAAGGAGTCAACAATGGTCTCCAGTCGGTTACTCAGGTCAGAAAGGCCAGAGAACAGAAAGAAAAGAGAAAGGACAAGAACGCCAGACCAAGCAAGAGAGGTGGCAGACGGTAAAAGTACTATTGTTTTTAATGCTTATAGAATTTTTAATTTATACAAAAGACAGACTGTTCATGAAAAAATCTGTAGTTGAATGCGTGATCTTTTTGATCAAAGGCCCTACGTGATTACAAAGTAACTAATATACTGACTAAGTGCCGGCCCATTAAGACTTTTGGGTTGTTGTTTTTTTCCACTGAAAATGACTGTTCAACGTTAATAATACATTTTCATGCTTGACAATTGGAATCACATAAATTAGAGTAAGTGTAGTAACATAAAATCATGCGAAGTGAATAACTTCCCGTTGCTGATGCTGTATGCTTGTTAAAATGATGAATCCTTAGATTGATCATGCTGCACGCGATAAGTTGTCAAATTGACACGTTGAAGGTCAACGAAAACTGAAAAAAAAAAAAAAAAAAAAAAAAAAAACTCGCCCAGAACGATTTTCAGAGTTTGTTTTTTTCTTTTCTTTTCAAAAACAACAGCAAACACACTTTGCTTAGACTAAAAATATACCCACAACACAGCCATCAACACACAATTGGTTTTTCTGTCAACGTCCGTGAACACCCCCCCTGTCACCATCCTACCGATAACCACGACCTATTTGGCCCTGCAGCATTTTTTTTTTCAAGTCTTTCCACAATAACTACTTAAGGTTAGATATCCACCACACATCGCCATGGTTGAAGTTTCGTTAATAGTTGGCAAGCTCGACGCTTCCCTTGCCTTATTACTCACTAAGGAGCATCATTTAATAGAATTTCCCACAATCCTGCTACCAAAGGACGTCCAGGCCGGATCAATTGTAAAAATCTCCTGCGAACGTGATGAGCCGGCAGAGCAGATAGACAAGGAGTCGTTTCTGAACATTCAGGATCAGATTATGCAAACCTTTGGCACTGTCTCGCCTAAAGCGCCCAATCTCCGTATTAGAAACGTCACCGAAACTAGTGCTGTCCTCGAGTGGGATCCTATTGAAATTGCCACTGCCGAGGTAATCTCTTTGACACTATTCAAGAACGGCGCTAGATTTGGAATTATCCCTTCTCCGCTTACGAGAACCGCTATCAAACTGTCGGGTCTTGCAATCGACACCTCATATACCTTTGAACTTGTTTTAACGACTACCGCCGGTACTTACCGATCGGAAGAGCTCGCCATCAAGACCCACAAGATGACCGACCTGACCGGCATCACTCTTTGTGTCGGAACCATTGAAGACACTGATATCGACAGAGCTGACTTGGAGGAGACTATTAAAAACATTGGCGCCAAACCGCTACAAGACAAGGTTCAGCTTGACACGACTCATTTCGTGTGCACAGTTGGTGAAGGTGACCAATGGAAACGTGCTCTCGCTATGAATATTCCTGTCGTGCGCCCTGAATGGATCAAGGCCTGTGAAGCTGAAAGACGGTTAGTTAGTGTCAGAGCGTACTACCTCAATGCTGATCCCAAATTAAGACCACCTGTTCAGAGATCAAGAGCTGCTTCTCAGGTCACGCAGGCTTCCGCAGAACTTGGTCACAGACGCGCAGTGTCAGAGATTACCGACACTCCAATTAAGCCCAACCACCCTGTGAATAACATTCCACAATCGGTTCCTGAAGAGTCCGAGGAGAAAGAGGCAGAGCCTGCGGTAGCTCAAGAGGAAGTGCATGAGCCAGCACACGAAGAGCCGACAAAGCCTGTCTCTGAAGAGCCTGCAGCGGAAGATAAATCTAACTCTGTGACTGAAGAAGTTCCAGAGGTTAGTGAGAAGCCTGCTGTGCTTGAAGTGATTACAAATAACACAGAGTCCAAGAATGAGGCTGAGTCTACTGATGAAATCAAGACCAATAAAGAGGTTGGGGAAGTGACCCCTGTAGAGAACGAGTCTGTTGCTACATCTGCTGCTGAGGAAAAGGTTGAGGAAGTTGTTAAACCGGAGGAACTTTCTTCTGAATCAGAGGAGGCCACCATTACTGAGTCTGCTGCTGAAATTGAAACAGTCACTGAAAAGGCAGAGGAGAATGGCGATCTGGGGTCTAATGGCGATATTGGCGGTGATCTTGCTCAGGATTTGCCTGAATCTGATACAGCCGAGGCATCAAGTCAGCAACAGTCAGAGGGCATTGAAGAAAGCAACGATGTGATGGAGGGTGATATTGCGGATGTAACTGAGCCTTCTGCAGGTGAAGAAGATCCTACGCCGCTGAGCAAGAGTGCCAAAAAAAACCTGAAGAAAAAGGCCAAAAAGGCTGCAGCAGCTGCCGCAAAAGCTGCAGAAACCGATGATAAAGACGACGAAGCTGAGCTTGAGGAAGTTGCCTTATAGTTTTATTCACCATTCAATAGTACAAGCTTAGTTTAATAAAGAGTTTGCAAAAGTATGTGGAAAATGAAAAAGAGAGGTAGCTGCTGTCGAGGCACGTTATTGCCGTTATGTAGTGTGTAGGCCAGTTGTGGTGATCCCCATAAAACTGTTTTTGTGTATTAAAAATAGATTATCTCAGTACGATGTAGAATGGCTTAGCATTATTTTTTTTTACAAGGCCAAGCGATTGTAATAAATGGAATAGGTAGGAATACACACGTACATATACTAATCTCTTTATCACCACTTGTAACTCTTTTTTTTAAAGTAAATTTTATAATTTTTTTTTTTTCTTTTTTTAGTTTTAATTTAATTTTATTTTAGTTTTTTAATTTTTTTAATTTTTTTAATTTTTGTTTTACATTTTGTAATTTAAATCTGTCCCTTTCTCTAACCAGCTAAAAAAAAAACAACAACTAAAAACCTTGACACCAACGTTATTTAAACCAATATTCAAAGGACCCTTAACTATAATGGTTTGCGCCATAGTTGCATGTTAAAAAAAAAAACACAAAACACAAAACACAAAGACTCTCTCAACACCATGGCCATTACAAAAACCTCAGCTTCGAAAAAGAAGGCGTCATCCACTGGTTCCACGACGACCAAACCTAAGGCTGCTTTCACTCCTATAGACGCGACAAAGAAACCCACTACAGCATTGGCTGATAACGCACCAAAAGATGGACCGAAAAGATCTGGAAAACGGGCTCGCACTGTTACCAAATGGTCCAAAGAAGAGGTCCAGTTTGTACTGGAGTCAATAGTTAAATACCATGATAAACGCCAAAACCGGTACAAAATTTCCCTGTTTACAACTATTGCGTCCATGTTTGAGCCCAAGTTCAACATTCCGGTTGAAGGTGACCAACTGGCAACGATATTCAAAAGTGTGAAAAAGTCGTACAACCATTTCATAAAACTGACAACCAACCCAGAACTGCTATACGACGCAGATAAGACGTTAATAATCGTGCCATTAGAGATTCACAATAGCAGCATTAAGCAGAGTCTGCGGCTACTATCTCATCTTGCCGTCAAGCAAATTGAAGACCATTTTGAGATTACCTTTCCGTACTTTAACCTTATGCAGGAAATTCTCAAGACCAACGACTTTACGAACAATAACGACAAAGAAAATATTGACAATGATAATGACAACAGTGATAACATCAACGGTGGCAGCGAAGCGGTGGAAGAGACACCAGTCCTACAGCACCGAACCGTTGATAATGGGCAGATTAGCGTGATTGACGGGGTGGCTAGCTCGCGGAACGATCCATCCTCGTTTGCTACCATCTCGGGGTCGAACCAACCGTTTGATGACGTGACTGTGGCGGCCGCGCTACAACCCAGTCTCAACCATCATCCCCATCACCATAACCAATTGAGCCTTCAAGCTACTGCTTATAAGGACCCGTTCTCAGACAACGTCAACACCCTTCCGCGCGCGCAGCAACTTCAACGCACACAACCGGTTCCTCAACACGTTCACTTACAGCAGCATCACCACCATCACCATATTAATCAGCAACAGCAGCCAGTGCTGCCGCCGCTTTCTGCAAGCGAAGAGAACGAAGATTTTCGACGCAAGGTGTTACAGCTAATAGATCTGTGGAACATTGAGCGCAAAACCCATACTGATACTATTGCCTCGCTGCAGAACAAACTCGATCAAACTAACAAGGCTGTTGTAGCTATTGACTACAAACTTGACAAGGTCCTGGAGTTTTTAAAACGAACCAGTCAATAAGATTTTTAAGATTTTTTTGGAATTTTTATGTTTTTTTGGAAAAAAAAAGTTTTGTGGTTCTTAATTTCGGTGAAGGTTTTTTTTATAATCTCTTTATGTCTTACTATGGCATCTATTTTAATTTTATTTAATAATTTTGTTTAATCATGTAAGGAGGTTTAGAAGAACCCATGTGGTCTATATGTTGGCAGTTTTAGAGATTTAGAGACAAATCGTTCCTACAGTTTTTCCAATTGTTGATTAGCAAAGGAGTCAGTTGAATTTTTTTTATTTTGGTAATGCTGCAAAACTGCCAGCCCATGATTTAAATCAGAAAATGACTTTAGTTTTATTTTTTTGAATAATTAATAATGAATGAATCAGTTTATTAAAACCTATATTTGGTAATAGTTATACGATAACTTTTTTACCAATATTTTAATACTGATTTTTTTGTTCAGATCCTTTAATGTAAAAACTTGAAATGTATTTGGTTTGAAAAATCTACTTTGACTTTCGCACTAAAGGAGGCAAAAAACAAAAAATAAAAAAAACAACAACGAAAACAAAACGTAACGTTTATCTATACTTTCTAAACCTCTTCCTTAAATCCAAAAAAAAAAAAAAAAAAAAAAAAAAAAAAGAATTAAAGGCCACAATTAAAAAACCACAAATTTTTTAAAAAAATTTAAACTGAACTGCCTTTTTTTTTTTCTTCCTACAATTCAACTACTAATTTTTTTTCTTTTACTAAATTTTATCGTAATTGAAGACTGGCTTTTTCATATTTTAATACCAAGTGATAGCGTTAGAAAAAAAAAAAAAAAACTCAGTTTTGAGTTATATGAGCTTCAATTTTTAAACCTACAGACTTATGAGTATAGGTCATAAGTCTTATACCAGGTTTTTAAAATGTTTCAACTTTTTTTTTTTCTAACAGAATTCTATCATGAATGGCATCAAAAGACCACAACACCAACCAACTTTTACGACTCTGTAGGCGCTACACTGAGTCTGGTAGCTCAAATAGGATCTATATAATTTTAGTTAAAATCCGGAGTCAAAAAACTTAACTCAGAATATTAACAACAACAACAACAACAACAACAACAACAACAGAGTGAAATATGAACTTATTCATTGGAAAACGATTACCAATACATGAATTACAGGACAGTCGAGGAAGAAACCAAAAAAAAAAGTCATGAGCAACAAAGAGAAATGCAAAAAGATTAAAAATAAGAAGGTAAACAGTGATTTATAAAAAAGATAGTAGCAGAGCGGGAATAGTTTACTCGCCAAAAAGACGTCTAACTCTTCTCAACACTGAATCCTTCTCGGGGTCTAATAACGCGCGGCAAAAGTTAGTTTTAACACAAAAAAAAACATTCAGGAAAAAATTGAAAAGTTAAAAAAAAGCAAGGCTCGTGCAATTGAAACAAGCAAAAAGTAAACATACCGTAGGGATGTTCCTTCGAAGGAATTTCTAAAATCGCGGGGAATGCCTGGGTGTAAGTGTCAACTCTGGCTCTGATCTTATCAGCAACCTGAACAAAAAAAAGAGTTAGCAAAAATAAAAATAAAACAAAAATGCAAATAATTTAACTTCAGCCAGGCTAGTAATAAAAAGGCTTTCTGGTAAGCACCATTGATCGTGCCAAAAATTATAAAGATACATACATGCTGGTTAATTAACAAAACCGCAATATCTTTTCTCTTTGTCGTGTATTCCTCGAACGCACGCTCAATTGCATCGCTTTCGGTCTTGCCGTCAACAACAAAAAAGTTCTTCTTCTTCTCACCGTCGTCCGAGACATGACCAATACCGGCCAATAAAAGACCGGTGACAGAGTCCTCGTCGCCAATGACAGCAAGAAACTGGCGGTCCTTGTACGCTTGCGTGGAGGCAGACATGTGTGTGTGTTTATTTGAGTGGGTTTAAAGGATATAATGTAAAAGAGGTTAGGATTTGGAAGGAGTGAGAGAAAGTTAAAGGGAGGGCCTGAAAAAAAAAAAAAAATAATGAAAGGCAGCCACTCTTTCACGTGATCTAATTTTTTTTTAATTTTGGTGTCCAAAGTCAGTGTTTTCTGACAGTGAGGCGACAACGGATTTTTGTTAACAAAAAATTTAAAAATAAGATTTAAAACATAAAACTTGACTTCTTTTGAAATTGGATGGAATTTTAAACAACAAATGCACAGTTATGGCAATCTAAAAAAAATAGATTTTCAACACTAACCTTTGGTTGTAAAAATAAAGAAGAAAGTAGATCCCTTTTAAATTTTAATGTTTTTTTCAATAGTTTTTAAAGGCTTTGGTTAAGCATTACAGTGACCATGAACTTGTGCACTTAAACTTGAATATTATCAACACTGATGTATGTAATCAAAAATTAAAAAGCTTTTTTTTCTTTTAAAAATTTGAATGGTAAATGATTCAGGGTCCAAAGTGCATTTACAATATGTATGTTATTAATAATTTCTTTTTCTTTCTTTTTCAAACTCTCTGAGGCTATTTTATAAAAAATGTCATGACCTTTAATTGGACTTGTGAGAGAATAGGATTACTGTAAGGAGATAAACTTGAAAATTTTGTATTCAATCTGCCTATTTATTAAAACCAGTTTGATGATGTAGAAATAATCACAATGGCTTTTTTTTTCTATTTATCAATCAACTGAATTTCTTCAATTTCAAATTTGGATATTCATATAATTTAAAAGTACTAAACAACATTTCGAGTGTCAATACTTAGACAAGCAGCAACTTCATAATTCAATTCTATCACTACTAGCTAAAATCAAAAGTATTAAAGCGGACTAAATACTTAAAAAATGACCTTTTTTTTCTATTTTTCTTTTACGTCACTCACCTTCCAGAGTGTTGTTGACAGGTGTATGTATATTTACCGACAGAAAGATAGAATGATGTAATTCAAAAACTCTGATATTGCAAAAAAAAAAAAGAGAGTTAAAAAATAAGCACATGATTGCTAATGATGTTACACATTGATGGTTACAAATTTCTTATGTTTGAAAACACCTTTTATTATATCGTCAATTGGTGTCGTTGAAACGTCTCGAAGCTGATTTCAATTTTGATTCTACAATAGCTGGATCACTGACTGGTCTTATACATAAGTCAGTCTAAAAGGCAATGCGATTTTTTAGAACTCAATGAGGGTGTTTTTTCTGTAAAATGTTTTATCAAAGTTTTAAGTGATGATTTCATTAGTTTTAAGTGATGATTTCAATAGTTTTAAGTGATGAGTTCATTAGTTTTAAGTGATGATTTCATTTAAATTTTTCCATTTTTTTCTTTTCTTTTATTTTTTTGACGCAGAGAGCGGTGTTGGCATATTTATCTTATTTGCTAAAAAAGTTGAAAAGCCGATTGTTCTGACCGAAAACAGAATAGCTCACAAGCGTCACAAAAGCTAAAAACAGCAGCTTGTGCCAAAAATACTCTAAACCTTTTTTTTTTTTTTCTTTCTTTCTCTCTTATTCTTTCACACACTTTTGCAAAACACTTTCTCAACTGTAACTATTTTTATTTTCTTTTTTAAAATAAAAAAGCAACAATTCAAGTGTTGCAAATTTTGCAACATCGCCGCTGTGATACATTTTTCTGCTGTTATAGAATTATGTCCGAGCTTCTTCACACCAAGCAAACTCGTCTCCGAAGCATTGACAAAGCCTTCGTGTATAAATAAACTACTGTAGAACCTTTTTAACTATTTTTCCTTTTGATTTTGCAATACTTTTTCATCCATATCTTTAAGCATTAAATCAACTGTAAAAAACTTGAAGTAATCATTAAAAGGAAAAAAAAAAGCCTACAAATCATAGCAAAAAGATTGACGAAATCATCATTAGCAACAAAATGGATAACACACTAGTTCGTTCTCCGGTCAAAAACTTGCCTCCCATAAGTGAAGTCACCCACTCTCTACTCTCACAGACCACTTCTCACCATTATAGCTTTGGCTACCAGCCTTCAAAAAATTTTTACAATCCCAATGGTTCTCAAAGTGGTCAACATTTGTATACTCTTCACCAGGAATCCCAAGGTCATGACTACATTCAACCGGAGCTTTTCATGAAAAATCCAGTTTCTATGCTGAAACAGAATTCACGATTTCCTATGGCTGACGCAATCCCTAAGCCCAACTTTTTTTTCCCTACGGTAAGTGCTCAGGATAAGTTGCCGCAGTTTTACTCGGAAAAAATTCAAGAAATGCCAGGCTATGCTGTGGATCATAACACCAGCCATTACCAAGAGACCCCGCCGACGATTTATACTCAGAATTACAGCCACGAAAATTACTGCTCACAAAACACCGAAGAAGACGAGGATAACACAATTGAAGACCTCTCTGTTATAGAGATTGACTCTGTGCCCAAAATCTCAACTGAATCTTTGCCTATCAGTCCAAACCGGACAAAATCACCAAAAAATGAAACTGAGTCTCAAATACAAGGGTTAACAGAAAAGCCCACAGCTGCAAACATACAGCGCTCCAAGAAAAGAAAGGGTTCTAAGTCAAATCAGACCCGACCATGCGCTAAAAGGTGGACTGAGAGCGACGACGACAAAGTTGCATTTCTGCGTGAGTATGGAAACTTAAAGTGGCATGAAGTAACTGAGTTCATCAACGGCCGACACACACCTCAGGCAGTTCAGATGCGCTACCTACGCAGTCTAAAGCGTCGTAACGATAATCTTACAGTTGAACAGCGGAAAAAACTGGCCAATGTTGTTGAAGAAGACTATCACAACCGATTCAAGCGCATCAGTATTGCTATGGGCCCCGCATTTACTCCTCTAAGAATTCAGAAACTGTTTTTACAAGACGTTGGTTTAGGCAGCCTTCTAAAGCCTGAGCGGGTCTGGACTAAAGAAGAAATTTCTGCTTTCATCGACGCTGCAGATGGTGATTTTGACAGCTTAAAAGCACCACAATTTGGAGAGAAAATCCCTCCAGCTGCACTGAAGCACATTGAAAAATATCAAAGGCTCAAATATGAAGACCTGGTCGAAATGTATATTGGCAAGGGTTGACGACGTAATGATATAGCATTAGTAGCTTTAATTTATTGAAGTGATATTATGAAGCAGTTTCTTGAATAAATACGTACTCTAGGCCATCTTTGCCAAATTCAAGCAGATCCTTGTGCCGGAGCTCGACATATCGTGAGTTTGGTATCAAATCGCCGTTGAGCGAGGTTCCGTCTTGCGAGTCCAGATCAATCAGATAAGGCTTGATCTGGCGGTGAGTATCTCCGTACTTATCGGTGCTTATTTTGAGTCGATACTGAATCACAGCATGCTGCTCATCGGCATTTCTGGTGTTTGATAGCGGGATTTGAGATAGTACTGGGTCTGTACCCACAAGGTATGAAGTTTGCTGATCCAGTCGAATGTTCTCGAGTGGCTTATTGTCATGCTTTGCAAAACACACCAACCGGTATTGGCTGGTAGCACCTTCGTATTTTGTATGTTCCTTGATGTTACGGTTGGACGGAGCAAACGGTGCCGCGTCGGCAGGTTCGGTGTACTTGAGAACGTGGGTTTCTTTAAATACAGCCGACGAGCCGGCTTCAGCATGGGACGAAACAATGGTGTTTTGAGCCCGTGCAAGTAGTCCAGTAGGCGTGTAGTTGGGCTTTTCTATCGGCGGTGCGTCGGAATCGTGATCCTCATCGCCGCTTCCTCGCGGCGTGTGATGAGAGGGCGACGCAGAACGGTTGTACTGGCTGCGGCGTTGGTCTCGGCCACCCCTTTCGTACCTGTTGCTTGATGTACGCCTACTATCGCGATGATAGCTGCGTTCATCATCTCGGCGGTCGCGTCGGTCGTCCTGGCGGACACGACCATCTCTATGAAAGGATTGCTGACTGTCTAATCTGCGTTCGCTTCGGTCGTAATCAGATCGTTGCCTCGAGCGATCACCCTCAGATTTGTGGCTGGAACGGTCCCTATGTGATCTATGACTAGCACCATCCCTCTCAGATTTATGTCGATAGCGGTCGCTATCTGACCGACTCGTGTGTTTTGCACTCCGTTCACGCTCGCTCATCTTGCCGTACCTTTGATTGCCGTAAACCTGACTTTTTTTTTTTTTTTTTCCAGAACGTTGTTGTGTAAAGCTGAAAAACGAAACCAAAAATTTAACTCCAAAAGGCACAACAAGGAAAATTAATTACCAAAAACAACACCAACCTTTTCGACGATATCATCATTCCTGAGGGCCAGGACAAAGACCACCATCTCTGTTACTTTTCACAAAAGGTACCAGGCATCATTGCTGATAACAAAAAAAATTCTGGCTTAGCCTGCCAGCAGAATATATAGACATTTTGATTTTACCTTTACCGTACTCACACTCTCTAATGAATAACGACATCAATAACGACAACGCTCAAAACAACACTCCACGGTTCTCGAGTTTACATCTGACATTCTTTCCACTCGCGAATGAATTCATTCGTACTGCCCATACTATGTCGTGGGGACTAGTATCTGGTGTCCACGACGTCACTATGTACCACAAGCTTGTCTCTTCGGCCATTGCCTGTCTACTAGCCATCCTGCGAGAACCAAACCTTCTCCCACACGTCGAAATCCAGACGCGTTTAAAGCTTGCCAGTCTGCTTATAGAAGAGACTGAGAATTTAACAGAGGCCGATAGCGTGCTTGCAAAGGGGCTTGCGGTTGCGGTAAAGAGCAATCACCACGCGCTGACGCTGCGACTGAAGTACGCAACGGTCCTTGCGATGGCTCGCTCCAGTCAGCGCGGCGCACTGCGGCTTCTAGACACTACGATGGAGGAAGCTGCGATGGTAGGTGTTTCAGCGATAGATACAATATACAGCTTACAGTTTTTGCGTATTTCGATATTACTGGCGTCTTCCAGCGAAAAAACAAATGTCGGCGACTACACGCGTGGCATCCAGGAGCTGGTTAACCTTGAAAACCAACGAGAAGTGCAAAAGCAAGTGGCGGCACTTGCGTATGTGATGCACGGGCTCAAACTTGTTCAGGCCGGCAATACGACAGAAGCAGCGGCGCTGCTGATATCAGTGGCGGAAATTGAGCAGGAGGTGAGCATGAACATGACCTACAATAGTACTCAATCCGTGATATTTCCCATTGCGATTCAAATTGCGTTTCTTCGAGTTATCTGTCAGGTTATAATTTCACTGCAAACAGCACAATATGAATTTGTTGAGTCGGGCCTTCTCATGGAGCTTAGCAATCTCACAAGCTCCGATATGTTCAACGACGGATCTTGGAGCAACACAGGCATGTTTCTGTTGCCTCTGGCGTCACTGCCAAATGGTAATAGTGGTCCTGCGAGTAGTACACTTTCTATTAATTGGTTGAATCTAGTAGAGGCGCGCATCTTAGCATCACTGATAACTGGCATTGCAAAGCTGCGGAGTGCTCCTGAAGGTGACGCGCGGGAAGCGAGACAACACCTTCAGCGAGCACTTGAGACGGTCCGTGGCGAGCTACAATGGAAGTCTGCCACGCCAGAGCAGCAACAGCGTGGGGAGTATCCTGAAACACCGTTTTTCTCTTTGTCGGCTGCTAAATCGCACAAGGATCAACTGCGGCTGCTACAGTGTTACACACTTTTTTACTTGGCAATTGAAAGCTTTATGCTCTCACAGTGGACTGATTCAGGTAACTTGCAAGAATTACTGCAGACGGCACAGTTGCTGCCGCCGGAACTGAACGAGCAGTTTTTGCCTTTGACATTCTATCTATCTGGTGTTTTTTTCCAGGCATCCGGCAACGTTCACAATGCAATCCAGTTTTTCCTCAAGATTCGCAGCCATGTTCGCTCTGAGAGCAACGAGCTGTATCTGCTGGCTACCATTAATCTTGTTCTACTGCTTGAAGCACCAGATCAAACCAGCTACAATACGTTCAAAATGGTGCCTGTTGAGGGCCACGACGGCAGTACGACAACACCCGCTGCGAATTTCCGCGTGCAGCTCAAACACCTGTTGATTCAGACCGACTACCCCAACCCTATGCTCAAGTGGGCGTATGAACTGCTAGACTATGCATACGCTGTGCTGCCACAGGGCAAGGAGGTCCCTATCCAGAACAAGCTGTCGACCCTGCTCAAGTACGCCATGTCCCTAAATTGCTTCCAGCTCGGCTCAATCGTCGCGTACTTGGGAGCACCGCGTGCGGAGCCGCTCGAGCGGCGGCTGGCACTTTCCCAAAAGGGCCTCAACGATGCCTTCCGTGCCCACGACGCGGTATGGAGTTGGATGAATGGGCTTTTTCTCGAAGACCAGTTGCGTCGCCGGGGTGATCAGCAAAACGCACAATTACAGGCTCGACACAACGAACGGTTCAAGGCTCTTGTTGAAAACCGGCTCAACCGCGTGGACTAAAATAGCTAAATAGACAATTTTTTTAGCTTCTTGATAAATGACTTTTTCTAGATTTTTTAATTTATATTTTTTGAAGCACCATGGGTATAAGTTATTATTTACGTAACGGACGTCGATATGCCTAGCATTTGTCAATGTTCATCTTTTTTTTTTCTTTTCTTTGTTATTAATTAATCTTGATTTAATGGGAGTCCCGCTATCTGTAGACGCTGTCTACCAGGCGCCTAAAATCGGTCTCCATCTGCTTGATGCTGACCGGAAGGCGCGCCTTGGCTTGTTTGCGGGCCTCAACCATCTCAGGAAGAGCTTTAAGATTCTTCTCGTAGGCTTCGTTTTCAGCTCCCCATTTTCCGAAAGCATCACGAAGCTCGGGGTCTGTGGCAACCACGTTTGTGTGTAGTAAAATCGACATCCGCAGTCTGTTAGTAGACGCGTCTAGAGCTTTAATGATCCTGGAGGCCCGTACGGCCATGGCCTCACCCGAGTCGAACGCGCGGCCGGAGGCGGACAAAAAGATAAGCGCTGCTAGAACCGCATCGCCCGCGGCGAGCAGCCAGCCACGCCAGCGGATGTGAGACCAGTAGACCCAGCTCACCCCCTCAAGCGTCTTGCTGTTCATGATCATGTTCATGAAGATCGGCGTCGTGGGTGCCTTATAGATGGAATACAGCTCGAGCCCGGCGTAAACAACTGAAGCAATCGAGAAAATAGAAAACCACTGTCGGGCATTCGACGTCGACCACGTGCTTGTCGTTGCGAACAACACAATGGCGTAGTTAGCAAGATGAGGACCGACAATTGACGGTATGGAGTAGAATAAAAACGTTGTCGGTGAATCGGTGCGGCAAAAGAGGCAGGCGCCGTAAGCCTCAGTGCCGTAGACAGCGTAAAGTGCACGGCCTGTCGAGGAGGCCAGCCGATCGACCAGTAGCGCATAGTCAAGCTTATCCGCAGCCGGTGCATTCTCGTACTCGTCGCCATAAAGCGCGCGTAGGCGAGAACCTATCACGGAGCCCTCGGTTTGCATGCGCGACTCAGTCGCGTAAAACACATTGACAGCAGGCGACGCCCACCCGATGTAGACCATGACGTTAAGCGCTGCGGTGAGAAGCAGTAGTGAAATGATAACCCAATTACGCGTCGACACGGGCTGCGTGCCGGTCAGGAGATTGGTTTTCCGAGGCCCGCCCGATGCCTTAGATACCCGATATCGCTGGTAGTATTCCCATGCCTTGATGGCCACGTAAGGCGCGGCGGGTAGGGCGAGCCCGCGCAGGATAGTATAAACTGAAGACAGATCATATGTACTCATCTTGCCAGAGTAGCGTTTTATCGAGGAAAAACAAATGCAAAAAAAAAAAAAAAAAGAAAAGGACAAATTACAAAAGTGAACAAAGCAAAGGTGAGAAGAAGGAGAGTTTTTTATTAAGAAATTGTTTTTTACTTTCCTTTTTTCTCTTTTTCTTTGTTTGTTTGGCTGTAAGCATGAAAAAAATAGAATTCAATTTCTGATTTCACTGATTGCCATAGTATTTGTTGGTTTTTCTATGGTGGCTATTTTTTTAAATTTCAACGTCCTTTTTGATTTTTTTTTTTGCAGGCTTGGTTTCGTGCAATTGTAACTGCACATGGGGGGTGTGCACTACTACAATTCTTGACAAAGAGGCAAACTCGCAGTTGTTTTTAGTATTGTCAAAGTGCGCTGGCAAACGTTGTGAATGTAGTTTCCATCTTTTTTTTCTTTTTTTTTTCTTTCTTTTACTTTTCACTATATGAATACATGCATTGACGAGTATTAGGTAGGCCAGTTGAATTGAGCCCGACACTAGTTTCCACATGGACCAATTCTCCATAGTTTTCAAAAGGACAAGAGAAAAACTTTGAAATTGATTTTTTAGCTACAGAATTTCTCTTTCTCTCAATGTTATCGCGCTTGAAGCAGGTATAAAGGCCGATCAGATCGTCGTCTTGATCTGGCAGAAAAGTAAGGGGTGAACACTAACGCTTTGGGCCAAAAAAAAAAAAAAAAACATCTCTAAAAGAAAAAGAAGAAGCTAAACTTGTTTTGAGAATTATATCAGATTCAACACTTACATGTTTTGATATCTGTGTGAATTCTATTTACTTTTAGTAAAAAAGGAAGAAATATAGATCAAGTACTATAATTGAAGATAAGGAATCAAGATTTTGATTCATGAAACCAGAAGTCAAGCCTTGCTTAAAAACAAATGTGTACTGTATTTTCATCTTTCTACTGAAGATATATTGTCTGGTTTGAATCTGTACACACACAAAATTACTCAAAACTCCGCTTTTTACAACTTGAAAAAGCAGTGTTAATCCTTTTTTTTTTTCTTTAACATTTCTTTGGTAAAGAGAAAAAAATAAAGATTTTGGTTGTCGATGTTCACTAATACTGCAAATTCTGGTCTCAATAGCCAAGCCAATTGCCGTTAAAATCCGACAGCAATTTGTTCTTCATTTCAAACACATCAGTTAGTAATTTTTTTTTCTGAATATTAACTACTAAAGTTGTTCAAACAGACGTACTTACAATCGTAAGAAAATTATAGTTAAAATTTACGAAGTTTTTCACAACTGTTATTGAGTTGATACTGCAAAAAAAATTTACCAGCGTATTAAAAGCTTAAAAATCAGTCACTTTGTAGAGGTTTTTTTTTTTAGAAAAATGGAAGACATGCTGAGAACATCAGTGTCTTTATATTGTGAAAACAAATTTTAAGTGTGATTATGATTGTGATTCAACGACTACTATCCCAAATGCAATAATATGGGCAAGTAGACAGTTTAAGCTTGGGAAGTTTACATTTTCATAAAACCATCAAGAGTTGCTTTACAAAAGTCTTCGCCAAAAACATATAAAAGAACCACATAGATTACTTGAAAACTTTCACAAAAGTTTCAAACAGGCTTTGAATGGTTTTGGACTATTTCACACTCAAAAGGTCAAAAAAAGTTTTATCAAATTTGGCTGAAGAAAAAGTTAATGACAATTTTGAAAAAAGTTGGATGGCATTAATTCAAATCTAAGCTCTGTGCAAAATAGCTGAATCTGACAATAAGATCCTCTGCACAACGAGCGGCAATTAATAGAAATTAAAAACATTTTTTATTTGAAAATGATTTAGAGTTTTTTTTCATAATTGAGCACACTGTATCACTTTGATCTATTATACTTTACAGTACAAAGGCTGGCACCATCAAACAATGTGCTACATGAGATACCTCGCTATTAGAAACACACTTATTTGCAACAAAAATCAACTACAACAAAATTTGAAGATATTAACATTTAAATTGAACCTTTTCAAAAGAAAATTGAGTGCTTTCTTGAATTGCAATTTCATTTAATTGTTTATATCATATTAGCTCATCTAAACATGAGATTGAACACTGAAACAAAAAAAATTTGAAAATAAATTATAATACTTGTTACTTAAAATATAATATTTAAACTTTAATCTAAGCTTTATTTCACACCAATGAAAAATCTTGGCCTGACAATTAAAAGTACGACGACAACGAAAATAAGAAATTAAAACTGTCGAAATCTTATCAGTTAGATAAATCAGATTGTGATAATTGTTCTTTTAGCTTTAAAAAATTTTAAACAGTTTTTGGTGTATTATTTAGCTCCATCAAAGTGGTTGAAGCAAAGATTGCAAACGGCACAGCCACAGGTAAGTAGCTTGACTTTTGTTGTTTTGGTTTGATATTTTGTAAAACTCGTAACCAGCTATAAAAAGAATAAACCAAGAGTAATGAGATTCTAATCTAGTGTCTAGAAGTTTGGCAGTTTCTTGTTATGTCTTTGTAGATTTTTACATCTATATATGTACTTAAAGATAATAGCATGGTTCCATAGGCTATTTTGGAGTATTTTAAAAGTGTTAAAAATCTTATTGAAAGCTTGTCTTTTTTAAAAATTTTTACTTTCCCTTGTTTTATTCAATTTCCCGTTAAACAATGAAAGATCGTAATTTATCAAGGCCCTATCCCATTGTTCGTATGTTTTTTTTTGGGGTTGATTAAAATAACCATCGTTTTATCAAACATTCCAAAGAAAAAAGAAAAAAAAATTTAACTGATAGACTGGATGACTTCATGAAAACTGTATTAAATCTTGAGTATCTTGCTCAACACTATCACCCGGATTTAAAACGTTCTTTTTTTCTTTCTTAATGTTGTTGAATTTATGTCGCAATATCCTCTCGAAGAGTTTTTGGCCAAGATGTCAGTTTGTCACAGTATTGCCCTTTTTCTCCTCTTTTGTATCGTTGCAACGTACCCTTTTTAAATTCTTTTCTCAAACTACAGTATTTATTTTTCAAGAATTTGATGCAACCGTCTAAACAATTTTTCACTTGTGCTGTAATCATAGTTCTTTTGGCTTCACCAGCCATCATTCACATGTTTATTTTTTGAGAATTTCCCCGCTGTCATTTCTTGTCAATCCTGTGGACTATTGCCAAATACTTGGAGAGTTACGCGTTTTTATGACCTTAACATGAGCTGTTGTTGATTTAGGATCTCTGAACATGCGTTTACACATCGCTTATAAAAAGTATAAACTGACTAAAGATAAGTCATTTGGTTGTTTGTTTAATATTTTTGTTTGTTTGTTTGTTTTTTTCTTCTTTTTTATTTTTATTTCTTTTAGAGTAAGCAGGTTCAAATTTTATATGGAAGCTTTTGGAACCAACTTCCAGAATTTGTTGTTGTTGTTGTCGTAAGACCCTTAACCCTTTGTAACTTCTTTGCTATTGATTCGCCTTTACCCTTTGGATCCATGACCATTCCTCTTTTGTTGCCACATCACCTGTCAACAAAGACTTTCACGTATATACCAGAACACCAAAGTAATTTTCAGTCCGCATTATTATTGTGGATCACCATTACCAAATCAAGAAGCTCATTTGTCAATCTCCTCTCTTAAAGCGGCCTTTAAATGTTTGTTTTTTTTTTAATTTTTTTGGTAATAACCCTCATCTGCTGTAAAATCTAGGCACCATGCACAATTTTCATTACATAATTGATTATTTCTAACCTTAATTTTCACAGTTCTATTTTTCCATAATTTGACTTGAAATTAAAAAAAAAATACTGTTTTCAGCCACAATCACTATAAAAAACTTGCTTAGATGGGACTTTGATTTTTGTCTCACTCTTTGTGACTCTGTGTAACGATATTCACCTGTGAACTACTGGCCTTGTAGTGATGGCCATACCTTTTCTTAAAAGAAGTTTGCAAACTTCTAATTTCATAATAATTGCTCCTTTTTTTTTTAACTCTTCACTAGACTAAGTTTTTTTTATAAACCTGACAATTCCTCTTCTTTTTTTTTCTTGTTATATTTTCATATTCTCGCCTCTTAGCTACCTTCTGTTAAAACCTGAAGTGACATTTACGACACTCTGAAATCATCTAACGCAGTTAACTCCCAACCCACTTAGCTTTGGTGCTTAAATACAAAATCTGTTTATTGTCCGCTTTGGTACTTTTCCATTTTTCTCAATGCAAAGAGTAAGTAGTTTACCACCTTCTCTGTCGTGGGCCTGTCCCAGTCCTTGCTGTTACATGTCTCTAACAACTTCTATTAGGCCAATATACCGTACAGGGCCTGCTTGCTTCGTCAGGTTAAGCTAGCGCGTTTTGTATCCCAAAACACTCGGTCTATTCAAAGCTTTGATGAAACCGCAACAATTGCCAACCCTGCTTCCAACGACCCTGATCATGTGGGAGCTGGCATTAGTAACGCCACTAACAAACACTCAGCCAACACCAAAATTAGAATTCAACTTAGGGTCACTCAAAAGCCATCGACGGAAAATACCATTTTAACTGAACCAGAATCATCCGTGCGCAATGCCAAATTGTCTTCGCCGCTTTCATCCATGAAACAAAAGAAAAAGCCTACAATACTTGAGGCTAACAGGTATCTTGAGCAAAATATCGGATCTTACCACCACATCTCGTCGTTTTCCGATCTTCCTGTTGAATTTGGTTACAACCAGCATATTTCCATAGACAACGAATTGCGTGAGCGACTAAGAGCAATCTTGTGGAAATTCAATGCTCCAATTAAATACGCTTTTGCCTATGGATCAGGGGTTTTTTCACAAGGAAAATCGGTTGACACGACTCATAGGCAAATTGATCTGATCTTCGGTGTTTCATATACTGAGCACTGGCATTCGCTTAACATGCGTCAAAATCCTCATCACTACTCTAGCCTACGCCACTTGGGCAGCGGTGCTATAAGTACTATTCAAGAAAATTTTGGTGCTGGCTTTTACTTTAATCCCTACGTTGAAATTGACGGCCTTAAGATCAAGTACGGCGTCGTGAACATCGACACGATGCTCAGCGATCTGCATAAATGGAATTCCTTGTTTGTCGCTGGTCGACTACAGAAGCCTGTCAAAATTTTGCGTGATGAGCCGAGAGTACGCTTTGTGAATCAGTCTAACCTCATCAGTGCCTTGCGCACTGCAATGCTTATTCTCCCTGAAAATTTTTCTGAGCTTGATTTGTACAAGACTATCGCCGGAATTTCGTACAGAGGAGACCCTCGCATGTCTTTAGGAGAAAATCCAAATAAAGTCAACAACATTGTAAACAATCAGTTTCTGAATTTTAGAAACCAGTACAAACCACTGCTTGATGTTCTTCCTAATGTAATGTTTACACATTCATCAGCATCGAAGCTTGACGACACAGATATTCCTGTTGCCACAATGAGGCAGGATATGGATCCTGTCAAACGTGGTAATATGGTTTACAGATTGCCCATGGAGTTCCGCAAGAACCTTTACGTTCGCTACCAGTCCAAGATTGAGGGCTCAACCCGTGTCGACAGCGAGTCCAGTGACAGCCTTCAAGGCACCCAGTTTGACCAAAAAATTGCTGCAGACCCTAATCTCTCTGTTAACATTTCTAAAGCCATTGAAAGCACTGTTTTTTGGCCCAGCCTAGGTGAGAGTATTAAAGGTGTTTTCACAGCTGGTTTTGGCCGCACGCTTAGATACGCGTCAGAAAAGCTCAAAAAAAGAGATTTATGAGGCTCGGAGGTCATGGTAATATCTAGCCACAAATTTTTCTAGAGAGAACAAAACCCTTCATTTCTTTGTGCCTTTCTCCTTGAAAAAAAATTTCAAGGTGTGCACTGTTTGTTTAACGCAAACCAAACTTATTCAAAAATTGAAGTAAAAAAAAAGCTTTGTCTTTTGGCAAATTGTAGCACTTTTGACTGTGGTCAGTATTTTGGACACCCGCCAATTTTTAAAAGTTTTCATGATTTTAAAAACCATCGTAAAATTTGCAAAAAAAAAAAAATCCAATAAAATTATCTTTGTAGATACCCACAGTACACACTGTCCAATACAGTGTTTTATTTGTGCACTCTTGAAAAATATCGCAGACTTGCCATTACAAAAAATTAAAACAATCTCAGTAAGGTATTTCAGTAAAATATGATTTCTATTCTCACAACAAGAACAAAAAAATCAATCAACCGCAAAAAATTTATCAATTCGAGACAGTTCTTTGGCTAGTCTCAAGTCTGGGAATGTGGCGAACAGAGGTAAATGTGATACTGTTTTTGCATGCAGCACAATTCGTCAAAGCAGTTTACGGGACCCTGCATTTTTTTTAATTTTTTTGGTCATTTGGCAGAAGATGAATGAGAATTTTAAACATGCCGTGCTATTACCGTAAGCCATTAAAAAACGATAGCATTTGTTACAAACTTAGTTGCGCCGAAATGGACACACAAAGATACGTACAAGATTGTTTGTTTTACAGCTCATTTTTGGAGTGATTGCTATGAAAAAACTGTTGATTTTTTTATTTTGTGATTGGCATTGCACTGAAAAAAACAACCCTTTTAAAAATTATTTTTGTCAGTGTCATAATTCTATAGAGCGCTAAAAATGTGCTTTTGTTAATTGTGTAGAATGCACCTATTTATTCAATCAATTCTCATCATGGTACTTTATATGAATAAAGATTAAATGTGCAGTTTAATCGGGTATTTTGATTTCTTTTCTTCTTTTGTTTTTTCCAAACAACAAAGAAGAAAGAATACAACATAAATGTCATTCGTGAGTGTAGTTTTAATCCAAGAAAAGTAAACCTTGAACACCAAATTTGCAGCTTTAGAATACGAAAATCACTGTCATTCTGTTTAGATTTCTAACTTTAGCAAGCACTTTACAACTTAGATCTCAGAGGGTGGAACCTAGGACCAGATGTTAACAGATATTCTGGCCCAATATCCTTTATACTTGTGACGCCAGAAAGCTGCATTGTGATTCTAAGCTCGTTTGCAAGAATGTCTGTCATGAGCTCTACTCCTTTCTGGCCATCATAGGCAAGACCATAAATAACCGGTCTTCCTACCCATACAAAGTCAGCACCCAGAGCAATTGCCTTGAAAATATCGCTGCCTGTTCTAACACCGCCGTCAATATGAATGCCAAACTCCTTGGCACTCTTGCCTTTAACAACGCGGGCAGCATGAACAATCTCTGGCAGCATATCAAGAGTTCCAGGCGCGGAGTCCAGCTGTCTGCCGCCGTGATTTGAAACCCATATTCCGTCCACGCCGCCATTGTCAATAGCCTTGATGGTGTCTTCTGCAGTCAATACACCTTTCAGCCAAACTTGAATTTTACCCTTTGTGATTCCTTTGAGCCATCTGACATCGTCCCATGTCAAGCTAGGATCAAGCTCGTTTTGTGACAAATCTTCAGTAGTATCCTTGCCAAGCTCTAGTTTGTCGTTGATAAGCTGAATTGGGTCTCGGATAGCATTAGGTGTGCCGCGGAAGTTGCCGTAATCTAGATGACTAGGAAGCTTGTATCTTGACTTTACTAACTGAGGGCGTTTACCTAGCACTGGAGTGTCTACAGTCACCAGCAGAGCCTTGACGCCGGCTTTGTAGGCGCGTTCAACAAACTCTGCTGTTGTTTTTCTGTCTTTAAAAATATACAATTGCAGGAATTGAGGGGCTAAATTTCCACCAGCTTCAACAACGTCCTCAAGTGCTTGGCTCGAATAAGAAGAAAGAACCATAGGAACGTTTCTAGTTCTGCCAGCTCTTGCAGTCGCAAGTTCACCATCAGAGTGTGCAAGACCCTGCGAACCAGACGGGGCATAACCGACAGGAAGACTCCACCCGTTCCAAGAAAGATCGCAGGTCGTGACATCAGTTAGCACGCGGGGTTTTATGACATACTGGTCAAATGCAGAGAGATTGTTTGCAAGTGTAATGTTTCGCTCGCTTCCCGTGGTCCAGTAGGAAGCGTTCATGATGTTTGTCGACGCGAGGGCCAAATCCTCGAGATCGGCAAGAGTTTGAGGTTCGGCAATTCTAGACATGATTGGGGATAAAAACAAACAAAGAAGGAAAAGGTGAAGAAAAAAACAATAGAAAGTGAAGATGAGGGATAAAATATAATAAAAAGAATGATCGATCTATTTATGTACCTGTTTTCATGGTCCTCTTGAAATTTAAACTTCTTGACTAAAGTGTGGAGTAACACGTTCAGGTCTAAAAAGAAAGAAAAATTAGATGCATTTCTCGACGTCAACAGCAAAAACATCGGCTAAAACCTTAAATGACTCCGAGCTAACTTGGTGCCATTGATCTTTCAACTCAAAAAGTTTTTATTTAAAAATGATTCCAAGATAAACAATGTTAGAAAAAATTTGTACAATTTTTTGAAAAATAACAAATGCTTGATAAAAATTGAGGCCTTACATAATTTAAAAGTACAGTTGATGGGTACAGTAAGTCATACCAATATTACAGATTTTCCACCGGCTCTCGGTAAAATCGCTATATGTTTACATAATTAACCTGCCGCGACTTGGTTAAGGTTATGTAATTTTCTTGATTTTTATGTAATCTGTTGTTTTTTGGTTAAAAAAAGTTACAGCTTCTGCTGCTACTTTTTTTCATTGAGAGGTGGGAGAAAACTAAAATCAATGAGTCGTCAAAATAACAATGATAAATTTCCTGACCGTTTTTTATTTCAAACTTTTGCCCCATTGCTTTTGATTTCTGTTTATATCTCAAAAATTTACTTTTGAAAAGCCCAAAAGTAATAGAGATTTTAAATAGCCGATGCACATTTCAGGACGCACACGTATGTGTACCGCAAAAGTAACGGGGTATTAATCGTTTCGGTCTGCGGGTGCTCCGTGAAATTCCACACCCTCTAGCAACGCCACCCGCACCCAATTTAGAATCAATTGTGCCAAAAACTTCCTAGTTATAAGAGAGAACGATCTTTAGTGCTGAATTTTCTTTGTCACTCCTTGGAATTAAAGTACTTGTTTGTTAGACCCGAGAAATGCAAAGGACGCACCTATAAACCTTACGACGGCTTCTAGGACAATATAAACCACGCAAAGTTGGGGTTCCAAGTAACCTTTACCTTGATGCTTTCTCAAGAAGTTTTAGTAACAGTAATTTTTAAAGAAACTCTTGTGGGAATGAGTGTCACTCCAGAATCATGGAGCCTCAATTCATTGAACTAGTAAGGTTCACGACTAATTTGATGACTGAAAAGTTTTACACTAGTTTGGCCGGCAGTAGATTCAGACCTTGACCAAGTATAATCCATCTAGGCCTACGTAAAGTACAATAATAAAACACAAATTTCTGGAAACAAGTTTTTGAATTTGATATTCAGATCAACTAGATAAAAACTTTGGAGGAGTTAGATTATGTCTTTCTTGATCTCTACTTTAAAAAGATGTTAACCAGAATGCAGCCAGTCATTTACAACAGGGGCAATAATAATAGCTAAAAGTTGCAAATATATTCATTACGTTTCAATTTAATATTGACAAGTGTTTTGTTTGAATATATCAAAAAGTTATGTTTAATATTCATTTTTTAAAATTGACGACTTTTTGATTTAAACAATTTTGAAGCAACCACTTAATATGAGAGCTATCTGATTCACACATGCATTGGGAACACCACGAATTTGCATCTCTCAACTAAAAACCTTATTTTGTGATAAAAAACATGATCTTAAGAAAAACAACAAAACTTGTATTATAAATGGTTAAGAAAACGGCTCATATTATAAAATTGTATTTTTCTATATTTGAAGTATTAATTCACCAAATTTTTATATTTGTAAAATTTGATTTAACCTTTTATTTGACCTTATATTGTCAACCCGCTTGGGCAAAGAGTTTTTTCAACTTGTTGAGATATCCCAGCTTCAAATTTGACCAAAAATTTTCAAAATAAAAGTCATTCAAGCCTGAAAAATAACTAAAAAACACATAGTTTTGACTTAGTTTTGTTAAACAACACAAATAATGTTTAATTGGGTTTAAATTAGGAGATTGCGCGGGTCAAATCACTGTCTCCACATAGTGATCTAAGAACATTTTTTTCACATCTTTGAATCAGTGCTATCGAACAGATCAACCTTTTTCTTTTGCTAAGTTTTTAAAAAAATAGAAGTAAAAATTTCAAAAGCTTCTGAGTACAAATTGTAGTTCTTTGTGGTCTATTGTGGTAAAATGTATAGGTCACTGGCACCGGGGTTTGAAAAGACACATAAACACCCATTGTTTTCGTGAAGCGCATTGAGATTAAAAGCATTCTATTTTCATATAAAGTAGAATCATTTGCAGTTGCCTCCTCTTTAAAAAACTGATCTCGAAATGACTTTTATCTTACCAGACAACCCAGTCAAGATAAGTGAAATAGCCTCAGCGGCAGGGACTCCCAAGAGGTGGAACTTTAATAACACCCCAAATTTTTGTGAACATTGTTTGCCATTCATTATAGGATTTAAGAAAGAATTAAAAATTGAAATCAAAAAATTAATTGACTTGTTTTAATTGATTTTACTGAGGAGTTGGCATTTTAGATTGCAGTTTTTCAAAAAGCTCTTTAAAAATAAAAAACTCATTAATTATATACACTACGTACCGTTTGTACCGACACAACTTGTAACATCAAATTCTCCATTGCAGCCATTAGTGCAGTTCTCATCAGACTCTTAAAGATAAATAGGCAATTTTTAGTGTAATATCTAATATTTCTAGCTACTTATTTCAATAAGATACATTTCCTCCTTTCTATCATTCTTAAGTGCCTCTTACATCCCAAGTGGCTCATTGTAGCCCATTACTTTCTCTTCTGATGTCGTTAGTGTCGTTGATGTAGACAAGAACTCCGTATAACGCAGAAGGCATGTCCTAGAACTCATCATCTTACCTTTTTGGTGACATCTACTACATGTAGATAGCTTCTTCGGCCGTCCTGCTGCTTCAACTACCTCGAATGCACTTGGCTCTCTCCTAGTGTTTGATGTCGGTCTGGATGAGTCTGCAGCTACATGATCAATTCGACGACGAGGCTATAGCAATAACCGATGTTTACCAGTACGTTGTAGAAGCCAATTCATGTGAAAATGATGTAGTTTGAGGGTTTTGCCTTGTTTTTGCAAAGATATGAGCACATGAACGCAAGGAAGCCCCATAGCCCAAGTGAATGTAAAGGTGCAGTCCGGCAAGTCAACTTCTTTCAGTCGATCCCGCTGCTTCTGAACTTTCCGTAAAGCCTCATGAGATAACCAACCTATTACATCTTTAAACAATTTCTTAGAGAGTTCAGATGGCGTCTGCAAACTCTCTTGGGCTTGCTTGTCACGCAGATCAAACAATTGATTAGAAAGTGCATTATTAATGTACATCCACACTTCGAAAAGATCTAGTTGAGATGACGAGATATATTTCTTCAGTAACGAGTGAATACCTTCAACTCGTGAGGCAACCACGTTTCCAAAATGAGGTTGCTGATCAACCCAATACTTCAAAATCTTCTCCTTATATTTATCAAGCCAATTAATCTTGATGTATCCGACCTCAATACTGTACTAACGTAAATAAGCTGCTTCAAATGCTTGTTCGCGCTGATTGAACTCGTCCTCGTTTGTTGATTGCATACTTAAATGCCAATGTTTGTAAAAATTCATCCCATTTTTCTGCTGGTAGGTTCCTAAAGGAAAGTTTGCAATGGGCAAGGACCACCTTAATTGCATTACACAGACATAGAAGCGCTTTTGAAGACGGAAAGCATTTAGTGTTAGTGGAGTACAGATAAAGAATCCTTCCTGGGAGCGTGACTTACAGAAATAGGAGGTAAAAGGAACTTTATTCAACGTCAAAGGCTTCTGCCACCGTTGATTGGTTTACTGTGAGGGAGTTAGTTAGTACTGGTGAATTCTTCTTTTCATGACCTTTGAATAGGTGTTCACTTACTTCGTGTTTCTGGAGTAGAGACACAATTCTGCAGAAGAAAAGATGTGGTCCTTGAGTGAGACAATAGCTTTACGCGTTTGGCTTCAGTAGCCGCTGTCAGACTTAAATATCTCTCGTGGCGATGTAAATCATTGTTGCTCAATGCTCAGGTGCTCAGCAAAATGAATGTAAATGTGTTTGGTTCTCAAAACTGTAGCCCACAAAAATGCAAAATCCTCAGTACTTGTTGCTCAAATAGTTGTGATGACGAGCGTAAATCTTTGGCCGATTAAGCAAAGAGGATGAGAGAGGAAATGATGATTAAAGGGGGTGGTGAATTTTTTTTTGGCCAATTGAGTGAATAGGGGGTGGTAAATTTTTTTTTTTTTGATTTCTCCTTGGATTTCAACCTAACCCATATCACGTGCCCGGTATCACGTGATGTGGGTTAGGGTTATTATGGCACAGGCACTTTTTTATTCAGTTTTTTATCTCACGCTTGGTTTTATTTTGAACGTTTTGCACAATTTTCTTGATCAAATTCTTTTGTTTGTCACTCACTGAAAAACGGCAGAGTTTCAAAACCACAATGCAACGCACAAATTTTTTTTGAATTCACACTGACAAATTCGACAGCCTTTGCCTAGTCAACAGAAGCACCTAACTGCGCACCATCCAACAAATTTTACCATGCAATTACTTGCTCAAGCGATTTCATATTCAGTTAATATTATGATTACATGAAAATCAGGAAATTTACATAACCTTAACCAAGTCGCGGCAGGTTAGTTATGTAAACATATAGCGATTTAACCGAGAGCCTTTTACACCTTTTTTTGGACAGCGCTAACCTTTCGGTTGGTGGTGGCAAGTTCCTTATTGGCCACGT
>JAKVQX010000460.1:0-16546 GCA_030463015.1 Geotrichum citri-aurantii
GTCAAAGTGAGTATCAGTAGGCTTTTCAGCCAGGGCGTTGTTGTTTTCTTCCATAGTACTAATTTCCGATTTAGTACAACTCAGTAAGTAGTTCTAAGGTATAAGTGTCAACTGGGGTCTAAGGCATAACTAGGTCTAATTCCTTACAAAAATAAAAGAAGCGTTAGTGGTTTAGCGGTAAAATTCGACGTTGCCATCGTCGAGCCCCCGGTTCGACTCCGGGCTAACGCAATTTTTAGTTTTTTGAAACTGAGATTCAAAAATTTAGTTGCGTTCTATCTAGCGTCTGGAACCATCAAAAATAGGTTTAGTTTGTTCTAGTGAGTAATATACAGTGGCCTGGCCAAAAGGATTTTAGGTGTTCCCCAAAAAATAAAAAATATATATATTTTTTCTCCTTCTTTCATTTAACCACAACTTTTCGTTTTTTCATTTAAAATTCATGACTCTGCTATCATTTTGACCGCATACCGCCGACCTAGACAATTGTTAACATCTGAAATTTGCGCTGCGATTTATGAGGCTGTTTCTGGATGCCAATCAATGACGCAAGTTTCGTCTCGATTTTCCGTCTCTTTTGGCACGGTTTCATGGACGAGAAAACGTTTTAATGAAGACCAAACACACAAATCCAAATCTATTTCTGGGCGTCTATAGGTCTTAACTAAGTCTATGGAACGTTTCAAGTTTCGGAAAGCTTGGAGTCATCCGTTCCTGTCGATTGAAACTATGAAATCAGATTTCAAGATTTCACCGAGCGCGAGGACGATAAGAAGGTATCTGAAGACCCAAAACCTTCGAAAATGGAAGTCTAAGAAGCGTATTGAATTGACTACAATGTCTGCTAAAAAGCGGTTTGCCTTTATGCGGAAATGGCTAGCTGAAGGGGGCCTTCAAAATGCCATATTTTCAGATGAAAGTATGGTTCGCTCTACTTGTGTCCCTTACAATGCTTGGGTATTCCGGACCTTTGAGGAAAAGTATAGACTTGATTTAGTCACTCCGGTATCAAAAGGAGGTGGAATATCCATAATGGTATGGGCTGCAATTTGGCTGGACGGGCGGACAGATCTTCACATTTTCAATGAGTTTGGAGACGAGAAAAGCAACTCGGTGACAGCTGAAACTTACAAGGAAACACTTGAGAAACATTTTCTACCAATTTACAAACCTGAGGATATGTTTCAGCAAGATAATGCTCCGGTTCACAAAGCAAAAGTTACAACCGACTTTTTTGAAGAGCATGGAATTTGGGTTGTTGATTAGCCACCATATTCTTCTGATCTAAATCCCATAGAACACGTCTGGGGATTCCTTAAGAAAAACCTAATCAAAAACCATCCAGAATTGAAAAATTTGAATGCAAACAATGAAAATCGGGCACTTTTATGTCAATGGCTGCGAGAGGCATGGGACGCGATTGATCAAAAGCAAATTCGACATCTTATTTTAAGTATTCGTAGAAGGATTACCGCAGTAGCAGAAGCAAGAGGATGGTACATCAATTATTGATAAGAAAATGACCTGGCTTCAAAATAATGTTCTTTTAATTTGATTTGGAAATCTCTACGTAATGTTATGGGTTTTTTAAAAATTTCATTTTTAATCATCAAAAATTTAAAGTTTGAAAACCTAAAATCCTTTTGGCCAGGCACTGTATGTGCTTATTCCTTTTAAACAAACAGAAGATCTGATTGTTGCTTTCACTTTAACAGTTACAAACATTTACAGCACAAAATAGGAAAAATCGTTTTAAGTCACTATTGCAAAAAACATTTGATTCGGTTTTTTTTTCATTTAGGTGTTTACTGGTAATTTTAAATACTGTGAAAGCATCAGACTTCCCTGATTCTACAGATCTGTGTTTGAGTTTTAAGAAAGTCTCAACTAAATTTTGCCGGCTTTGATCTACTGTATTTTACCATCAACCTTGCACTCACTAACTGTTCTTTATTTCAGGCTGTATGCTGATGTTGTTGGGGTTTTCTTCTTCACATACTACCATGTGTTGTACCACCTCATACTTGCTGTCGTAGGCATAGCAGCCCTTGAAGTTTAATCTATCGCCAGTGCAGGATTTTGCAACACAAATCACTGTTCTAACATAACTGTCTTTTTTTTTAAAAAAAAAAAAAAGCTATTCTAAATCAAGTTGCCTTATTTAATTTTGGAAAGTCGGCTCAAGTTATCGATCGCTCAGGTTAAATATTACTATGTCGTGATTGCTGAACCACTGAATTAGATGCATTTCAGGTTTTACTAACTCGTTTACAACCAGTTTACCAGGTCTTCTCATTCAAGAGGCCTTGCGGCTTACAGGAATTTTTCTTTAATTTGTATGCACACAGGTGAACTACAAATTACCCCGGATTTAGGAAAGCCTAGTGTGTTTGTTATGGTATTTATTGACCACAGAAAACCTAAAAAAAAATATGACGCAACGTTTAAAATCAGTGGTTTGTTACAACAATTTTTTATTCATTAATATGTATTATCATTATTTTGGGTTATTAATTCCTTCTCCAAGTGAATTCGTTACTTAGAAAATGGGGATCTTGCCAGGCCAGTCGTTGGGGTCATTAAATCTCAGGTTGATGTTGAGAGCAGAGACCTGCTTAAGCTCCTCCTCAGTGAGATCAAAGGAGACGGACTCAAGGTTCTGCTTCAATCTGTCAACGTTGTTAGACTTGGGAATAACAGCAATGTTGCGCTGGGTAGCCCATCTCAGAATAACCTGAGCAGGAGACTTGCCATGAGCAGTAGCAATGGCGTTAACAGTCTCGTGCTGAAGAACAAGAGGAGTGTTGTTAGCACGCTCCTGACCCATCTCAAGGAAAGACTGAGGACCAAATGTTGAGTAACCGGTGATGGCAATACCCTGGGCCTGAATGTAGTCGATGAGGGCAGGCTGGGTGAGGTAGGGGTGGTGCTCAATCTGAAGAACAGAAGGTCTGATACGAGCAACAGTGAGAAGATCACGGACGAGGCCAGCGTTAAAGTTGGAGACACCAATGTTCTTCACAAGACCAGCGTCGACAAGAGACTCGAGAGCAGCCCAGGTCTCAGCAATGGGGACATTTTCAAACTCAATGACACCCTTTTCAACGTCGGTAAGAAGACCAGGGGGATATCTCTCAGCAGGGTCGACATACTTCTGGGCAATGGGGAAATGGATCAGGAAAAGGTCAAAGTACTCAAGACCCCAGTCAGCAAGGGAGCGCTTGGCAAGCTCGACGGCGTGATCCTTCTGGTGAAAGGTATTCCAGAGCTTAGAGGTAATGAAGATGTCCTCACGCTTGATAATGCCATCAGCAATAGCACGGCGAACACCCTCACCGCACTCCTTCTCGTTACCGTAGTCCTCAGCACCGTCAATGAGTCTGTAACCGGATTTAATGGCGTTGTAGATAGTGTCAGCGCAGGTAGCGTTGGGGACTTTCCAGGCACCGAAACCGACGAGGGGCATCTTCTGGCCAGTTGGCTTAAGAGTGATAGTAGGAACGTTAGACATTGTTGCTGTGTGTATGTGAAAAAAAAAAAAGTGAGTCAAAAGTTTATTGATTCAAAAATCGATGATGAATAGAAATGAATCTGGGGTCGAAACGTGGAATATTTATATGCTTTTGTGAACTATGTCTGTGGGTTCTTCAATTTAGTTTTTCGTAAAAACTTAAAAAAAAAACTAGGCAGACAAAAGTTAACAACACCCAAACCTTAATTGTATTTTTTGTTTTTTTTTTGGTTTTTTTTGTTTTTTTTGTTTTTTTTGTTTTTAGAAAATTTTCCGCTTTTTAACCGGGCAGATTTTTACAGTGTTGTTCAAACGGGTCTTTGGCGCGGGTTAGAGCTTAAAAAAAAGAATATAACTGCCGTTAGAAATAACAAAACTCAAGGTATGGCTGTTGCTGCCAAGTCGTCACTATTTTAGCAAGAATAAAATAAAAGTACTGGCAACGAACTGCCAATAATTATTTAATAATAGAGGCTCGTATACTGCTACTCTTTGTGTTCAGCCTATGAAGTTCTCACTGAAAAAAAGATGAAAAGAAAATATCTGGGGTTTTTGTTTTTTTTTTTGTTTTGTTTTAAGAAATAATACAGGATAAAACCAGAACGAGTCTCAGTCATCAGGCTTCAGTGTATTCTACTTCTAGGGCGCACTGTATTTTTCCCGAAACCCTTTGCGTAATTTTTTAATGCAATTTTTTTCAATTCCCTGGTCAGACCCAGGCCGGGTCAGGCAGGGTTTTGTGTGCTTTGACAACAATTTTCACATTTTACTACAAAGTTAAACTCACTTAACACTGGTTCATTTCAGCCAAAAATCAAAATAAACTAAAAAAATTTCACACCTTCCATTATTTTAACAATCCCTGTTCCCTAATATCAACATTCAAGTCTTAGAAGGAAAAGAAATAAAAAATTTATTTGAAAAAAGATTTTTGCCGCCTGTCTACCTCTTTCAACTTCAAACGCTATTGTTAATATTGCTCGCGCAGAGCTATATCAAGCTTTAATACATGACACCCTGGCGACTCTCTTCTCCAGATTTAACCAATAATTCGTAGGTCTAAGACCTGTACCTCTAGAACCAAACTCAAAGCTCAAAAAAAAAAAACTCTTACATGAATTTGTGCAAAAACTTGATAAAATACTATAATGAGGAAGGATAGACATAGTAAACCAAATTTAATATAACTTTTGATTTCAATATCGCCAGTCTATTAACAGTGCCCATTAATTCTGTTGTTCTGGCAGAATTTTGGCCATATCAATGATTCCCTTAGTTCCTGAGAGGCAGTCAGTCTAAACTGCACTATAAATATTTTTTTAATCACTAGCATCGCCCCTAATTTACCAATTTGATGTATTAATCTTTTAGTTTAAACTCGTTTTTAAAAATAGGGGGGGAAAGATTTTGTTTTGTCAGGGCCTGTTCCAGAACCCCAGGGATAAATTATAGTTTACGTTTGGCGGCCATAGTCGATATTCAGATACTATGGTCTCAGCTAAAAACTAATTTCCATCTCTAAACATCATTCTGTTTTATTATTATTTTTTTTTCAGTTTAGTGTCCTTTACAACTATTTTATGAGCTGTACACAGAAGACAGTTCTGCTTGCTGTTTTAGTTGATAAAATTTTGTGCGACCTAAATCAACTAGCCCTACCAGAGAAAAAAAAAATTGTAAATTGAAATTACTATCTGGGCTCAAAGTAATTTTTAAGAACAATAGCAATATCTATTTAGCACTCTATTGTATGATTCGGTGCATGTCAGCTGTGTCTTTTTGACGACAGAGGCTGCTATGCGGCGATAACGCACTCACCCTAATCACTGTCTTAAACGCACCAAGCCTGCTTCGTCTAGTAGTGAAGGATACCTTGAACTAAAATTTGGTTTTTTTTTCGACAAGGCATCTGAGAATTACAATCCAGCTATGACAAAACAAGTAGCGACATTTTTAACAGGCAAACGCTTGGCTCACTTTTTTTTGCATTTGTTTTCATCTGAGCAAGTTTAAATTTAGTAAAATTAGTCTTTGTGGAGAGGCATTTCAGTTCTTATTCTCAGAAAAGCCAGTTTTGGCTACACCAAATTTTTAATTTTTTGTCGGCTACAGAATATATTCAAGCAACTGTTCTGCCAAGGTGCAGTGAGATGAGGGAAAAAATAATCCTGGGGTCATGGCTGTTGCTTTCTGGTTATTCTTGGGATCTTTAAGAATCTATCAAAATAGCTACTGAGCGCCTACACCAATCAATGTTCAGTTTGCGGTTATTGTTCTTACATCAAGAAATTACAATACAAAACCCAAGATTTTCTTCACTTCAAGTGTAACGGCATTCAATCATATATTCTATTGTCTGTACGAAATTTCAAACTCCTAACAAACTATTATATATAATTTTTTATCTAGCGTGAAACCTTCGGCTCATACGGAACTCCATTTGCAATAAAAATGATCAAAGTTCTGTCTTGAAACAGCTTGTTCGCAAAGATCTAGTTATTTTCTCATGGTTAGATAATTACAAAAGCTTGTATTATTAAAACTAAGGTTAATTGACCGTTTCCAGTAGATATCATACAGCTAGAATTTTTTTAATTTTCCAGCCATTTTTAGTTTACATTGTTGCTTGTGCATCCTGTTTTGTTAAGCTGTCGTCGTGATATCTCTATCTGTGTCAAATGTTGTATTTTGAGCTTTAATATTTGCTGACAATTAATTTTTTTCCTAGACAATTTAACGGTTTTTTAGCTAGAAGTCCTAAATTGAACACGGCACACAACTTTTGCTTTTAACATTACAACAGTGTCTGTTCTTCAAAGTCCACAATCATTCTCGTGTACAACAAAGCCATAAGATTTCACAGTGTGTTGTACCTGCAAGAATACATGTTGAGTTTCGGCACAAACCGCAACTGTCGGGGTTTTTTTTTTAGCCATTGAAAATTAGAAACGAATTTAGATTTTTTTTTTTTTTTTTTTTTGACTAGCAGTGGTTATTCATTAGGCTTATATAAAAAAGTACAAATCAAAAATTTGGGGTTCTAGTCAAATCCCAACTCACCCTTACCGGCTATGATCTTTCATAGCCTTGTAATCACTAAGAAATTTCCCCATAGCCGTCTATTTACAGTATCTTATTTAGCAAAAATCCATCTGTTTAAATACTACTTTGTGTTTCTTCGATTCACATCAAGCTTCGTAGATATAAAAATCATCGTGCAAAACCCCCACTCTTATTGATTGTAGACTGTGTGGCTTTCTGGGGATTTGGATTTGGGCACTAAAATCTCGCTTCTGCTCCGGGAAGAAAAAGCGTTGTCAGGTGACAGAAAACATTAAATAGGCTAAAGCCTTTAGCGCTAAACATACAGATTAATGGTACAGTATCTACGCAGGTACCTCACCGCTTTTTTTGTGGTGGTGGCAGAAACTCCAAAGACGGTTTTTTAATCGAAAGTTAAATTTATGCACTTAATACTTAGGCTATAAAATTAAAAAATTATTTCATCTCCCAATAAATAAAGTTCAGGTATCACGTGCATCAACTGCTTGACGCTTTTTATGTGTGTGTTTCCGTTTGTTTACATTTACACTTCTGCTCAAAAAATTCAATAACATCCCGAATCCACATTATCCGTTCTCAAGTCCCTATCTCCACACACCAACCAAATGCCTAGGTAAATCCATCAAAACTTCCCAATTTATTCAAATATTCTAACATTCAATAGAGAGCTAATAACCATTCAGACCGGCCAATGTGGCAACCAAATTGGGTCACAATTCTGGCAACAGCTGTGCCTTGAGCACGGCATTTCACCTGACGGCACTCTCGAACCCTATGCTGCGTCAAACGAAGGCGCTGACCGTAAGGATGTGTTTTTTTATCAGTCTGATGATACACGGTATATCCCACGCGCGATTCTTGTAGATCTAGAGCCGCGTGTGATCCATTCAATCATGTCTGGGTCTCACAGCAAAATGTTCAACCCAGAGAACATTTACGTGTCTCCGCACGGTGGAGGCGCTGGCAACAATTGGGCTGCCGGCTACCAGGCGGGTGAGTCGATTGTGGATGATCTCATGGATATGCTTGACAGAGAAGCTGATGGGTCGGATTCTCTTGAAGGTTTTATGCTGTTACATTCTATTGCGGGTGGCACGGGTTCTGGTGTGGGTTCTTTCCTTTTGGAGAACATCAATGATCGATTTCCCAAGAAATTGATCCAGACTTACTCTGTTTTTCCCGAGTCACAACAAGTATCTGACGTTGTTGTTCAGCCTTATAATAGTGTTTTAACGCTTAAACGTCTCGCCCTTTACGCTGACTCTGTTGTTGTTCTTGATAATGGCGCGTTGACTCGTATCGCAGCCGACACACTGAATGTCAGTTCGCCATCCGTTGAACAAACTAACCAACTTGTGTCTACTGTTATGTCGGCAGCAACATCTACTCTTCGATACCCTGGTTACCTTCACAACGATCTAGCCAGTATAATGGCGTCGCTCATCCCTCTTCCTAAATGTCATTTCCTCATGACAAGTTATACTCCCTTTACGAAAGACACCGTTGATCAAGCTAAACTTGTAAGAAAAACGACTGTCCTTGACGTCATGCGCCGTCTGCTCCAGCCAAAAAATAGAATGGTCAGTACTGGTCAGTCCAAGTCGAGTTGCTACCTTGCCTTGCTTAACATCATTCAGGGTGACGTCGATCCCACCGATATTCACAAATCTCTCCTCCGTATTCGTGAGCGGAACTTGGCAAATTTTGTCCCGTCAGCGCCAACCTCGCTACAGATTTCGCTAGCACGGAGATCGCCCTATTTAACCTCGCCATCCAGAATTTCAGGTCTGATGCTGGCTAACCATACCTCGATCACCTCGCTTTTTCAGAGGACACTTGATCAGTTTGATCGTCTTTGGAAGCGTCAGGCATTTTTGGACCCATACAAAAAGCAAGCCATGTTCGAAAACGATGGACTAGCTGCCGAGTTTGAGGACTCGAAAGAAATTGTGAGAGGGCTGGTGCATGAATATAAGAAATTAGAGCCTGTGGGCGTGTGAGAGTCTACTCAGCTAACCATATTTATAAATTAATGATTGATTTGTGTGCGTAAAAAAAAATTTAGATTCGTTTAGCAGGCAGTAGTGCAAATTTGGTGAAATTCATTCTGTGTCAATTTTTTTTTGGCAGCAATAGATCTGTATGAACTTACAATTGTTAATTGGTTTACTGAAGCTTGTCTTTTTGAAAACACATTTGTTTTAAAACGATTGTGGTTAAAATTTGCATGGTTTCCTATACTATTGTTAACATACGTATTTCCTTTAATTACCTATCACAGTAGATAAAAAGATATTACATATTTCAAGCCAGCAAAGCTTACCATTGAAATCTCTGTAAACGGAGAATTTAGTTCCAGTACATTTACCAAAAGTTGCAAGACACAACACAAAAATATGTAAAAAGACATACAGAAAATACAAACCCACAGCTATAAAAAGAATTTTAGGCATTTTCAGAGTTTCCTACCTAATAATAATAGACGCGCCATGAATAACTCAAGGCCTCAGATTAGATTGGTAAATACTGTAAATGGAAGTGTAAGTACTACACAAAAGAACTGTTAGAACCACAGAGAGCACCTTGAGTTCAACGATTGCAGCATAACTTGACGACATCACAATAGATGACTTGGTAAAACGATAAAACAAGCTTCTTAGATTTTAAGTATATAACTAATTAGTTGAAATATTAAGACAGATTCTTTAAATTGTTAATAGTTATTTTAAACTCAGTCCCATAAAGTTTTTTGCAGAGTACGTAAGTATCATAGAGACTTTCTTTCAGTCTCCGATGGTAAGGTGCAGATGCCGAAGGAACTTACTTTAAGCTATCATTTCATTTCTCTTGAGTATACAGTAATTATACTTCCCACATGTATTGCATGTAGTTTGCCTGGCTGCTTTTCCATGTATGTACACTATCCATAGCACGTCTTTCCTGGCTTGGTAGAATACAATCAGCCTATCGAGTGTCTGCTCAAAACCACTATGCTTGATCAGTAAACTTTAAGTAAACTGCCATTCAAGCTACTCTAGCCTATTAAAAACCAGAACATGCAAACACCAAACAAACCTGCTTATAGATTTTTTTTTATCAGCAATAACAGTTGCCGTTTTATTGGACCGTTGCCCTTTTGCCGTTTCAAAGAATGCTAGGCCAAGATTAATTGATTTAGGATTAAGAGAGGATACTCACCTAACCCATTACCAAAAGTTTCACCAAAACTTTTTCTTCAATTTCAGTAATTAAACAAGAGCATTCTAATTTTCTCTCTCTTTTTTTTTTGTCTTCTCATCTGCCTATCAATCAAGTACATACAATGGCTGCTAATCTCCCCTCTACTTTCAACGGTAAGACCATTTTTTATGTACTATATAAGAACCAAACTCCCTAACATTCTTCCAAAAGAACCTGTCCTTCTTGGTGTTATCGGTGGTACTGGTCTTTACCATCTCGACACTCTGACGCCCGTCGCTCGTGTGACCGTTGAGACACCATGGGGAAAGCCTTCTTCCCCTATCACCATTTCTCGTACTAAGTCTGGTTTCCCCATTGCCTTCCTTGCTCGTCATGGTATTCACCATGAGTACACTCCTTCCAATGTTCCTGCCAGAGCCAACATCGCTGCGCTCAAGTCTCTTGGTGTTACCACCATTGTTGCTTTCTCTGCCGTCGGATCTCTGCAAGAGAAAATCAGACCCAGAGATTTTATTGTACCCACTCAGATCATTGACCGCACTAAGGGCATTAGACCCTCTTCTTTCTTTGATGGTGGTCTTGTCGGCCATGTGGGTTTTGGCGACCCCTTTGACAACAAGCTTGGTGAGTTTATTGGCAAGTTCGGAGGTGTTCTGAAAGGTGAGGAAGGTAGCGAGAACCCTGACGTCAAGCTCCACACTAAGGCCAGCAACGACAATAAGGATCTTGTCTTAGTTTGTATGGAAGGCCCTGCCTTTTCCACCCGCGCTGAGTCGTGCCTCTACAGATCTTGGAACGGTTCTGTCATCAATATGTCCGCTATTCCCGAATCCAAGCTTGCTAAAGAGGCCGAGATCTCTTATCAGATGATCTGTATGTCTACTGACTATGACGCTTGGCGCGAGGGCGAGGAGGCTGTTACCGTTGAGACTGTTGTTTCTAACTTGAAGGCCAACTCTTCTAATGCTACTCTCTTAATCGAGGAGATTATTGAGCATTTGGAGCCCGAGATCATCAGTGGCAACATTGGCCAGAACCTTAAGGGTTCTATGAAGTTTTCTGTTTCTACAAGTCCCGCCGGTAGAAACCCTGAGCTGGTGAAGAAACTTGAGTTCCTTCACCCTGGCTACTACTCTTAGATGTAGACTTATTACTTATTATTACGTTTATATCACACTAGAAGATTAGATTTAAATTTATGGTGTTTTATAATAGAAAAAAGCTTTAAGTTTTTCCAACTGTTTCCACTACTTGTTTTTAATGACTCTTCTATTATTTAAACTAAAATTAATTTTAGAAGTCTAGAAAGCTCTAGACGGCTTTTTGGCCATATATAAGTATCTTGCACTAGGCTCAAACGAAGAGGTTTGAGAAAAAGATGTTTCTGATGAGGAGACGTTGATGGAAGTGCTAATTTTAGTACCAGAAGCCAAAGCCGAGTTTGCTTGAGAAGCAGAAACTCCAGGCGTCTGGGACACAGAGCTCTTAGTGAGAGACATAGTTGTAATTTTGTTTTCAAAAGGCCTAGCCAAGGTGCTAATGTTAGAAGCAGGTTGTTCCTTTTTATCAAGGCCAGGAACTTGCTGGGGTTTGTCTGCAAAGGGGCTGAGAATTTTCTGATAAAGACCAGAAACAGGTGAGTCCAATGGAATGGCAGCTTTGCTGAAAATGGTGTTTGTCTTGGGGGCCGCTTTGGTTGTAGGAGAAGCGCTCTTTAAAGAATCAGGACCGGCATAGTAGTATCTGTTGGGAACAGTAGCCTTAAGATACTTAGGAGGAGTTATAGCTTTAGAAGGATCAACCGTCTTAGAAGACTCGGGCAGACCGAGAAGTTTTCTCTGAGATGCGGTCAGGGGAAGATCCTCAAAAGTATCAGTAGGCTTCAATAACTTGTATGCGTTCCAGACAATGTTGTAGATGAAAACTAAACGTACAACAGAAACGACGTTCTCAGCAATCACCACATAGCTTTCAAGACTACCCAAGTAAGACTCTGCATAAACAGACTGGCTCAAAAATAGCTCGATCAGTTTGTGTAATGCAAAATACGCAACTGTGTTGAACATTACCTTCTTGACGGCTTCTTTCTTGTCAAAGGTTCTATTGCGAATGATTTCCAAACACGGGTGCTCCCAGTTACCAGTTGGGACACTTGTAGGCTTAGGAGGCAAGGCAGCGTTAGGCGTGACAGGCAACGTGCCGTTGGCAGACATCCGGGCAGCAACAATAGCCATGGATGTATTTTCATCGGTCTTCGCGGATGGCAAAATTATAGGCGTTTTGAACGCATTTTGACTGAAATTTCCAGCTTCCGGCGTTTCAAAAGAATTACCGTACACCGTACTCCAACCAGAGGTACCCATCGTTGACACATCTGCCATATTCTTAAGATTTGGTGTAGAGGGCAGTGCTGAAAACTGTTTTGATTGAAGTTTGGCGACAGGATTTGCTGAAGTCGGGTTGAACGCTAATCCAGAACTTGATCCAAATGAACTGCTTTGATCTGCTGCTGTACTATTAACAAATGATTTGTTAACGCTACTGCTGCTCGTGGTTGCAAAGTTAGTTCTTCCTGACGTCGCAGACAGGGCTTGTGAAGACGAGTTTGGCGGCGTGAACCTGGTGTTATATTGTCCAGGAGTGCCTGCCACGTATAATGATTTTGCAAAGGAAGAATTCTCAAACGACATTTTCTTTAATGTTTATATAAATAAATATACACCAGGAGTTCAATGATAGAACGCGTATGTTTGGTGCTAAATGTGATTTTTGTGGATGTAGAGCGCTTGTAGATGTTTTGATTTTCTGGGAGTTGATGATTTTTTTTCTGCTGGAAATTAAGTTGAAACTTGAGAGTAAACACTTAAGATGTTATTTTATTACATAATAAAATTTATTTTTGGTTTCGACAAGCTGAAAGCAACATTTGGAGTTGATAGTTCTTCAATCTAAAAAACCAGTTGTGTAACACAGGCAAAATTTACTATTTATTAGTTCATGAGTAAAAAATTACTTTTTAGATTAGAGAATCAGTAAATTGTTCATTAATTAGCGCGTGTAAATTTTTAAATGCTGAATTCAAAAGAATAAGTGGTATCATTAGAGTATTCGATGCCATGAAAGCGATATTCAAAAAAAAAGAATTGAATAGCGCAGACCTTCGATGAACGAGCTAATTTTGCTGAAACATCTTTTTATAACATTTTACTGTATAGTTATAATACAATGCCGTGGAATTAACAAAAAGATTCTTGAAGTTTTGGTGTGCCCATTTGTGCAAAAAAAAAAAAAAAAAAAAAGGATATTCTAATCAAGATCAACTTCAACATAAAGTAAGTCTTCAGTGGCTTGTCCAAGAGAGCCAAAATATCTGAACTTTTTGTCGTTTCTTGAATTCAATTCAAAAATAGAACTTGATCCTGCGTAAACGGTATGATCTTCAGCTCCAAATCTGTTGCAGAGAGCAAAAATCACAGGTTTATCGTTCATAGCCTTGCCCTCCAAAAAAGGGAACATTCTTTGAATCCAATACTGCACTGTAGACATGTTTGGTTGTGCAGCTAGTCCTTTTTGTTGCTCATTTAAAAGGTCTATCAGTCCTCCTGTTTTTTCTTCGCTCGAAACAAGAGTATTATCGATATCAGGAGAGTCGGGGTGGAGCCAGGCTGTCGGACACAGAATCAATCGAGCCTTATTTTTGATAGCAGCATTGGCAAACTCATAGTTCTCAAAAGGAGTTTCAAATTTGTAAGGATTTAGATCCATGCAAATACCAACCTGCGTATTCAAACCTCCAACTGATACAGTAGTCAAAGGAAACATTCCCCCATCCTTGAAATTGTTAATAGGCGGCTCCGAACAGCCCCATTTTTCATCAGTTTCATAAAGAAACGTTTTTCTATAATTTGCAATAACAGATCCAGTAGAGTTCGTCATTACAGCGGAGTTATAAATGCATTTAGTAGGCTCGTGGAGTTCAGGATATCCAACAAGAGTGAAGCAGCCTAACTTTTTTGATATGCACTTTGCCCAATGTGTGCTTGGACCATTTGTTGTTGGCTCCAAATACGGCTTGATGTGTTCAGCTGATGTAAAATTATATCCAGTGAAAGCGAGCTCTGGTAGAACAAGAATATCTAATTTTCGGTCAGTCGATGTACCGTTATTGGCAAGAAATCCATGGGCTTGCAATACACGGGTTGCATTGTCTATGTTTGCGCTTACTCGCCCAATGCGTGGATTGAGCTGAAGAACAGCAACGTTTAACTTGACCATTGATAACAATAAAAAAGTAATTATACCAGGTACACTTCAGCCTTTAAAGCTACTGTCTTATTCGAAACAGAATTAAAAAAATATCGAGTTACGAAACAATTATCTCAAATCTTTGAACCTTTTAATTTTGTTGCGATCTCCTAACCCTGAGCACTGAACAAACACTATCATTTTAGCATTAAAATTTAATTTCTTTGACAAGTTTTGTTATGTTATAATTGTCAGTTTATTGCCCTTATTATTATTTATATTTACATTAATGTACAGCAAGGATTAACCTAATTAGCGGGGCTGCACCATTCACTAAAATTTTGTTTTACTGTCATTAATTCCATTAAAACATCTATCTCTTGTTTAGGATTTGATTTCAATAAATTGTCTAAAAAAGTTGATCACTGAACTAAGAATTTTTTTGCGTAGTATAGACATTCATCTATGCTGGCTTTAAGAGCTTTTAACTATAGATCTTTGAGATTTAGAATTGAAGGTTTTTTCGGAACGCCCAACAGTTTATGATGAAGAACGTTGAGAGCCTCAACTCCGTCTTTTTCTGCAATAACAACGCTGATGTTGATTTCACTAGCACCTTGAGAGATCATTTCAATATTTATTGAAGCATCTGCCAGTGCTTGAAACATATTACCAGCAGTACCAATACTCTGCTTCATCTGCGTTCCAACTAACGACACAATGCAAAGTCTTTTTGCAACTACGTCAACAGTTCCGTAAACTTTCAAGTCACACAGAGCTGAGTTGAAATAAGAGTTTTCAACGGTGCTCTGCTGCACTGCCATGGAAACATGCACCTCCGAAGTGGAAATGAGATCAACAACTAACCTCCATTTATGCAATAACGCAAAAACATGGGCTAGGAAGCCATAAGAAAGATTATTCCGGTTAGAATGAATGTTGATCACAGTTATATTGTTTTTAACAGTAACAGCAGTTGGACCACCAATGTTTATATGCTCAAAATAGCTGTCCGAGAAATGAGTCAAATTTTGGCGAGGCGTAGATGACTGGCTTTCAGGGTTTCCAGGAAAGATAATAGTATCATTTCCAGTCGGGTTTATAACGTTTTTGATTCTGATGGGAATACGCACCTTGACCATCTGCTCCAAAGTAAACGGATGAATAACCTCAGAACCATAGTATGTAAGCTCAGAAGCCTCTTCTGGAGTGATTATAGGGACTAAACGAGCAGTGGGGACCTTTCTAGGATCGGCTGTGAAAATACCATCTACTTCTTTCCAGATTTGAAGTTCTTCAGCATTTACCGCAATAGCAACTAATGCGGCGCACAAATCAGTGTATCCACGCCCAACTTTCTCAAGAAGGCCACCTGGAACAGGACCAAAAAACCCGGTTATTACTGGGATACTATATTTGTCTGTAGAATCTAGCATTTTTTTAATTTCTTGAGCTAGATACTCATAGAAAGATTGATCTAAACCTTTGTCATAAATGGTAATCATTTTTGACAATATATGTGAGAAATCAAGATACACGGCTGGTAGACCATTATCTTCAATGATAGCTGTCATGTAAAGACATGCAAGCCTTTCTCCAGTAGTAATAATCGAGTCAAGAGTCCGAGGGCTGAATTCTTCAATTATTTTAGCTGCCGAAATGATATTAATGACACCATGACATTCTTTGTTAATTTTTTCTATGAGATTTTCAACTAGAGCAAGAGATTTAATATTTTGCTTAGCGATTAAAATGTGAGAAGTTCTGATACTTTCAATGCATTCTGTGAAAGCTTTGTTGTTTGAAGCTTTCTCGGCTGATTCAATGAGCATTGTTGTAGTACCCTCACTTTTTGTCTCAGTCGATATTGCTGAACACACAACCGCAACTCTATGTTGTCGCGATTAGACCTTGACAATAGTGTTTGCTATGTCAAGCGGAAACTTGCCAACACTTGTTCCTCCAAACTTTTGCACTAACCACGACTTGCCTGTCATAGATAATATATTATTTTTTTGCAAAAGCCAGTATTGTTACTCTTGCGAGTGAAGAATGCTTGCAGGTAAAGTTGAAAAAAAATAGTGAAATGCCCACGAAAAAAAAAATGGAAATTTAAATACTACAACCTGCCATAATAACGCAAAGAGTTTAATTAAGCATTTAATTTGTTCTGCAAAAACAGTTGACACATTATCAGTTTTTCGCAAAATTGAAAACTTTGAGGTTGCAGGTCAGAAGAAATGATGAAATTTTGGCCTCAAAGAAGCTATTTACAATTTTACTGAAACTTTAATGATATGTTTTGAAAAATGAGCGCACTAAATTTTGAAGAGACTCTCAAAGTAGCGCTCTCAACGCGCACAAGTAGTTTCAGCATTCGATGGCGCTGGATTCCCCATGAATTGCTCCATATGTCAAGGGAAGCCTGAGATACATAGATAGATAGAAAATCAGTTTATTGTCCTAACATCAAAAAAGTTACACATACAAAAAACATAATAACAAAAGATATACAAAGAAGACATT
>JAKVQX010000461.1:0-16472 GCA_030463015.1 Geotrichum citri-aurantii
ATGGATGGAACCGGTCCAATTTATGTGCTCCCTCATAAAACCACAATGAAAGCAGCACTTTACCAGGATATTCTTAAGGATTACTTACTACCTCATTATAAAATTGGTAATATCTTTCAACAAGATAATGCTCGATATCATACTACAAAGGAGGTTTTAAAATTTTTTAGGGATCACGATGTGACAGTTATGGATTGGCCTGCTCAGTCACCTGATCTCAATCCAATTGAGAACGTTTGGCATATCCTCAACCTGGCAATTGACAAACGTATGTCTAAGATTCATTCATACGAAAGACTGGAGGAAGTTGTCCGTGAGGAGTGGGAAATAATTGACAAGAAAATGGTTATCAATTGCATAGAAAGTATGCCAAAAAGATGTGCGGAAGTCATAAAAGCTCACGGAGGCAGTATCAATTATTGATGATTTGAAAACTCCTGTACTTTGTCCACTTGTATCTAATTATAATTTTTTAATCCCTTGAAAGATTTTTATTTTATCACGTCGATATTGATTTTTGGTCCGACCAAAAAATATCATCGTCCCGTCACGTGCTTTTTCTTATTTGTAGTAACGCAGGAAATTGCCGCTTAATGTACTCTTTACAGCAAACTCGCTCACAATGCTAAATAGCCAACAGACACAAACAAAAAAAAATTACACTTGCAACGTCTCTTTAAAAATTTAAAAAAAAAACAGTTTAAATTAAATGCTAGAACGCATAAACTCTAGGTGTCTAGTTTGATTGATGTATTGTTAAGTAGAGGTTTCTGTTACTTGAAATTTTAGAAGTGTAGAGACTTTTTTTGTAAGTAAAAAATTGGCAAATAATGAAAATATTATTCTGCCACTACAAACTTTAAACGCTAGTTTCTAAAGTACCCCGGGATTTTAAAAATGATTGGACTTTTCAAGTTGATTAGTGTCAAACTATAAGTCATTGATTAGAAAGACTTTTTTTTTTAAACTTTCTCAATTGTTTTTACAACACAAATATAAAAGGGCAACAATATATGGCAAAACGTGTACAAAACTTAAAGGCTAACTTAAAATATTAAATTTTGCAAAAATCTCTAAAAAGCACAGCCAGTTTGTGTTAGAGGATTTTACATTTTAATGGAACAGAATTTTCAACGGACTTTTCTATGTACTGAGGGGAACCTGGAATACGTAATATAACTCTTTAGATAATACGTAGATAAAAGATTAGCAATCAGTAAAACTTTAGCAAGCTACTCAGATTTTTCATTTCAACTCCTTTTGGATTATCAGATATCCAAACCTAGACATTTGTGCTTCTTTTCTCTATAAATGAAAGCTACTAGATAGACGCAAAAGAGAGTTTTTGATTTATAAAAACTTTTTAATTGTGACGGTAAAGTAGAAAAAAAAATATTTAAACGTACCACCTTAGTTAATAATGTTTATTATTGCACATTGCTTTGCATACATCAGAATTTTTGAGTTTTTTCAAAACGTTTCATTTTCGCCTTTTCTCAGTAACTTTACAAAAAGAAATCTTTGTTTTAATATCAATTTTTTCACTAGCTGATCTTGTGGTGATAAGCCCGAAGCTAAAAAATTTTTACACTCTTATTGATTCAAAAATTTGTCCTGAGTGTCAACAAAAACTTCATTCTCACACAATTAATAATGCCTTTTTTTGGTGATCAGTTTTAGCATCATTCGGCTAGAGGAAGCAGTGCGCTCAAAACTAGTTATAAAGAGAATTTTAAGCATGAATTGATAATGTCAATACTTCTGTTTGCAGATGCGCAAAAGAAAGACATCCCGACCAAAATTAAGATGTGCTTCAGGCTGCCAGGCTGTGGTTTTAAAATCATCTTAGTAGCTTTCAATCAAAAAGATCAAAAAATATTCCTACTTTTGAAAAAAAAAAAAAAAAAACTCTGAACTTAGCATGTGTCTAGTTTTAACTGGTAATTGGAATGATTTACATCAGTTTTTCATTTCGGTTAACATGAAAACATTAAAATTTCTTTTGTGCAAAATAAAAAAACTGCTGCGGATCAGATAAAACCAAAAACAGTAATTTTCAAATTTACTAAAAAACCCCTTTGAAATCTTGGCTTGACATCAACTTTGATGAGATTGGCTAAGCCTGGGATATGCACATATTCCAAGTAATTTAAAAATGATTTCACATCTTTTTCTAGTCAAATTCAGTCTTTTCATTGGCGAGTACCTTTTTACTGGTGGATTTCAAGACTTCGATTTGGAGATTTTATTGTATTTCAAGGCTAAGCGGAGACGCATAAACCTCTCATGCAGTTTAAAATACAAGCCTGGCGCAACTTGTTCGCTAGATAAACAAAAGACGGGAACTAATGTAATTAGTATTGCCAGTTTTGTTACTACTTTTAATTTTTTCTTAAAAAAGTCATAACAACTCTTTGCTCTGCTTTGACTCAAACAAGACCATCATGGCGATCCTCAGCAGCACAGTCTACTTTTTGGTTTTAACACGACTACGAATAATGAAATAAATGAGAAAAAACTTAGTGCCTAATCAGTTTTTTGGTTTAGAATTTTTTTTGTTTAAGAACTAGGACTTTTCCGTGTTTCATTCAATACTGTTGACACATCAGTACTGTTTGTTCATGAATAGTACTTCCAAAAAATTTTAAAATGGGGTTTAACTTGAATTCTAGTTCCTAACTTTTTGAGATCCCCTTGAAAGACTCCAAAATTACCATGAGACAACTTTTTTAACTGTACCTATAACACAAAAAAAAAACTCCTCACTCTAAAGAAATTTGAATAAAATCCGTTGTTTGTTTACGGCTTTATTACGGTACTTCAAACTGTTTCTAAAAAATCTGTGGGCAAATACAAAAACAAAATCTTTTTTGCGGGAATTTAAACTAAACAGGGATGTTTTCTGTCTTTTGTTAGTCGATATTTCAAAGCCTAGAAAAATGCTTCTTCTATTCACTCTTGATGGATGCATCATAAACAATACAAACAAGGACTAGCAAAAATAATCTGATCTGATAATTTTTGTTTTGTCTTATTATCGTTAGTGACCAATGTTAAAAAATGTGTGGAGTTTCACATCATTTCAAAGTCTTCGAAGTACCTTGAAAATACACACTCAATTATGTGACTGCTGAATTCCGAAGCTTTGTAGAGCTATCAATGAGTCTATCTTTTTCTGTGAACGTAAGCCCACAACCCTACCAAATTACGGTGTTTGAGAAATATTACAGCTGTTTAAAATTTCTTTTACACGGATAAAAATTAAAAAAAAAAAAAAAAAAAAAAAAAGACTGTGTTTTTACATAAATGGAGCGGGTACCTTGCAATAAACAAAGTCTACTTTCAGTTCAACAAGTTTTCAAATTATTGTTTAAAAATGTTCAACGCAAGCCGATCAATTGGGATAATGGGACACTCAAAAATCCGTACAAATTTAAAGTTACACATATGCCACAACATTCTAAGAGTGTTACTTCAAAAGATTGTGAAAGATCAAAAACTAAGGCACAAATGTTTTGTCCACCATAATGTATATCAAGACACTTATCCCTTAGTTTGAAGGTTATTGTTTGGTTTAATCAGTGTTTTGACATATAGAGATACCTTTTTTGTGCACAAGTATTTAACTTAACGGTCTTATTTTCACAGTGCTACTCAAAAGATGTTTACCAAAAAAATAAAGGCAGGCTATGCAATTTTACTGGGCCGATTGAACATCATATTCACCTGAAATAGCAATTAAAATAGATTTGTTTATTGCAACTTGATAGTAAGATTTTCTGATGACTATTGTAGTTGAGACACTTGAATTCTCAAAAAGATTATCTGTAAAATCTAAGCACATAAAATGCTTTTCGAATACAAACCTAACGTATTCACCAAAAAAACCTAATTTATTGAGCCTGACCTAACATTTCCTCAACGATTTATAAGTGTTTTAGAAATAATTTTCTGGAAATGCAAAGTTTTTTTCTCTCATAGCAACCATTTTTTCTACAAAAACTGCATCACAATTCAAATTAATATAATTTTTTTGGATATTAACTAGCCTTAAATAATTTGAATTTCAAAAGACACAACCCAAAACTCTTGCAATTTTCTGCCACCTAAAATAAGGTTTAAAAAGTTTCAAGTTTAAAACTCTTATTTAAGTTAGTGTTCAAAAAAAACTTGAATGAAAGAAGATGAAATCAAAATTGCCATCTTGAAAAGAAAAAACTTTATTCATATCTTATTGTAAAATTTACTTACAGTCTTAGTAGTGTTGAGAAGTTCAGGATAAACACAGCTTGCCACTCAACGGTTTAGCCATGGCTGGTCCATGATATTTTTGTAAAAAAGTGGGGTGGTGTTCAAGTAAAATACCACAATTGTGGTCGTGAAAATCATTAGATTATGCGTTCAAATAACCATAATAAGAAAAAAGCATGCTAAAACGTTTTTTTTTTTTTTTGATATGGTCAAAGTAGCTTTTTCATTCTTTCATCCAATCAGTCTAAAAGCTTTCTTGTTTTTTTTTTTTGGGACAAAAGTGAAAACCCGACTTTGTTTAAACATTTTTTCACTCAACTAAAAAAAAACTCAAAAAAGGTGCACATCTCTAGACCGCTAGTCAAAACCAAGTTTTTTATCAAAAGTCTGTTGCAAAAGTTTCCATTACATTTCGCCAAGAGAATAAAAAGAAAGCATTTACCTCACTGTGACCTAAAACAAGACACCATTATCAATCTTATGTGAAGTTTTTGTGCCAGGCAAATTAGTATAACTGGAAAACAAATTATAAAAGTCGATGATTTGCAGAGCATTTATGATTTTCATGCATAAAAACTGGTAATTCAATTTATGTTTTTACCCTCATTAATTTTATCAGATCAAAAAAGTGTCATTTTTAAATTGTTTAACATTAGTTTTGATCATAAATAAATTGTGTGTGTCTTTTTATTGGTTGCAATTGATTTTTAGAGTTATAAAGTGTGACATAAGTTTTTAGTGCAGGTATTACAAGTTTTGATACTTACACTCATTTTAATACCTTTTTTTTTCTTTTTTGTGTACAGATTAAATTTATGACAAGATCAAGAACTTCCTAATACAGCAATGTTTGGTTTTCCAAGTTTTAACTGGTCTAATTTTTTTCAACTCGAATTATTTCTTTGGCCGCCATTGAGATTGCTTTCACTGTGATCTTATCAAAAATATAAAGCAAGTTCTTAAATCTTTTCTAGTGATCCAAAAACTATATAAAGGTATCCAAAACATCGTTTGTTTTATTTTTTCATCTACATCAATCAAACAATCTTCTTAGAGCCTTTTACATACCTCACTCAAATCTCTCTTCTTAATCAATCAAAATGAAGTTCTCTGCCATTGCTATTGTCGCTGCTTTTACTGGTGCTGCTGTTGCCTCTCCCATTGCCGATGCTTTTGCTCAGCTTCCTGGTGCCACTATTGAGTGCCACGCTGCTTGTGGTAACGGTATTCTTGAGGACCGCAGATGCACTTCTATCAGCACCAACGATGCTGAGAGAGATGCTTGTCTCTGTGCTGCTGGCAGCGGTTTCCAAACCCGCATGGAAGAATGCCTTCAGTGTGCTTGGCCTCTTTGGGGTTCTTACGAGAAGTACCTGGTTGAGCCTCTTACCTTCTGTGGTCTTCCCGATGAGCCTACTGGTCCTCGCTCTTACTCTGCTCCTGCTCCCACTGTCACCACTTACACTTACACCACTCTTGCTGCCCGCGCTGTCAAGCCTACCAACTAAAGTGCTGATTTCTTATCGACTATTTCTACGACATTTGACGAATGAATGTTTTTTTAAAAATGAAAATTTACGTTTTGTGAAACTTATGTAAAATACCAAAAAATTGAAAACGTTTGTGAAAAAGTGTTTAGCATTTTAATTTTTCAATTTTAATTTACACTTTTGGTGGAATTTTTTAAACTCTTTCTCAGTATAGTTTAAAATTTTCTTCGTTGATAGTGAATTTTAGCGATGTAGTATGCTAGACACACTAGAAAATTTTAGTTTACAAAATTGCTTTAAAGTTTTATGTAAATAGATCTAAAGCTTATGATCTGTTGGATGCTAACTATTGTTTTTGAGAAAGTAGTAAAATGGCAAGTAGTGAACAAAAATTAAAAAAAATCTTGTCATATTGAAGTTCACTACTCAGTAAAAATTACCTTTTACTCACTAATGAAGGTATCAAAGTGTCTGTTAATCAGATTTTTGCAAATTCGTTTTTTTTCATAAGTTTAGTGTCACAATGACTTTTAAAAATTTTACAGACTATTGCTACAAATGTAAGCTATCTACTAACTGCTAAATTCTGGTTTTGCAAAATGACCAAATTACTCTACCAATTGATGATCTTTTTTTCTTGATAAGGCAAGTCCCTGAAAAGCGCTTTGACACGTAATTTATCTCAAACATGGCTAAAAACTTAAGATTCTGAATTGTTCCTTTATTTAAATTCTAGACATTAGTGAACTTCAGTTTCTTTTAATCATCAAAACTCTGGAATTTTTTTTCAATTGAAACTTTGTTATATCCAAGGCTATGTTCAGGTCTGATAAACTCAAACAAAATTGTGCTCAAAAAGATTTCAGCTTTTGAAAATTTATGATTTCTTTGCTTTTTTTAAAAAAACTACTAACCAATTTCATATTAAAAAAAATTTGAACGCTATTATGGGTTCAATCTGGTGATAACCGTGCAGCTTTTTTTCAGGTTTGAATTGTAGCTAAGATTCAAGACCTCTAATTTTTAACAGATTACTTAAGTTGAGAGATTTCTGTTAAGAGATTTTTAAAACAAGATGTCAGAAATTTTATAAGCAAGACATTACAGTTATTTATCTTATTTTAATGTTATAAGAAATTTAATAAAAACAACAGCATCGCCGCGTTTTACAAGTATCTGCATTTTATGTTGCACAAAATTTTTGTGTAGAAAAATCCAAATTTTAACAGTTCAATTGGTTTTTTAATTTTGTTTTATAAACACTAAAGAGTCGGATTATTATGTATCTGATTGCTGCGAGAGTTGGGTCTTCATGAAAAATAAAAGTCAAGACAAAAAGAAGTGTTCCCAAGCTTTGAAATAATGATGCCCATTGCCAAACTTTTTTCAAGTGCGCTGCTAAAAGTGCAATTACAGAACCACGTATGAGTGCTTTTTATGATTTTCTTACTTTTTTTGTAGGGGTTCTAATTTTTTTTTTACTCACAATCAGTTTATTAATAAGTGTAAATTTTTGCACTATATCATAAAAGAATTGAAACCTGCTGGTTTTTTTTTTTAATTTTATTTCTTTCTCTCACTTTTTGCTTTTCCAACTCCCACCCCCAAAAAAAAAAAAAAGTGGTTTAAATAGTTCCCTAACCCATTGATCCCAATCCAAATTTTTGAAGGAAAAAAAAGAAAAAAAATTTCTGATTCTTCAAGAGAAATCAATCAAGGTCCCAGAAAATTTATTCCTTTTATTCATTGTCTATTCTTTCACTCACCCAAACTCATCGCATACTTTCCTACTACACGGACAGGAAACCATAACCGGTTAGAAAGAAGAAATAAAAAATGGCTGCCACTACTAGATCATCATCCAAGGGTAAGATTGAATATGCTTAGTGACCCCTTTCTTTTTTTTTAATTTTTTTTTTTTGTTTCGAGCTTTGTTAGCTAGTTGTTAATTTTTCATGTTGCTAACAAGAAGACTGTAGCTGCTGCGAAGAAGCAGGGTGTCTCGAACCAAAACGCCAAGGTGACCAAGAAGGCGGCGCCTGCTAGCAAGGCTACTGGTGCCACTGCTGCCAGCAAGAAGAAGGCTGCGACTGCTGCTAGCAAGAAGCAGAAAAAGGAAGAGGAAGTGAAGGAGAAGAACAAGAAGAAGAAGGAGGAGGAAGAGAAGCAGCCGGTTGCTGACGAAGAGTTTGATTCGACTGATAGCGAGGCGTCATCAGACGAAGAGGACACTTACTTGAAGGGTTTCGATGATGAGGATGAGCAAAATGCTGAGCCCGCTGAGAAGGAGGGCGAGTACGACGCCAAGTCCGGTATTTCAAAGGACGCTGCGACCGCGAAGAAGCAAAAGGATCAGCTCGAAAACGCAAAGGCCAAGGTGGCCGAGGTCACTAGCAACAATGACAAATCCTCTGAGGATGCTTCGTCAGACAATACTAACAGCGACAAGAAGGTCCGCGGCGTGATCTACATTGGCCGCATCCCGCACGGTTTCTACGAGTCGCAGATGCGCGCGTACTTTGGCCAATTTGGCAGCATCTTGCACCTGCGTCTGTCGCGCAACAAGAAGACAGGTGCATCAAAGCACTATGCGTTCATCGAGTTCACCGACGCCAACGTTGCGCGTGTGGTTTCCGAGACAATGGACAACTACCTGCTGTTTGGCCACATTCTTAAGGTTAAGCTGATCCCCACTGAGGACGTGCGCGACGACTTGTTTGTGGGCGCGAACCGTAAGTTCACCGTTGTGGACTGGCAGAGCATTAACCAGCAAAAAGCCAACGAGCCCAAGACGCGCAAGACCTGGGACGAGATCCAGGACCGTGCAAAGGAGCGCCGCGAGAAGGCCGCTGAGCGGTTGAAGAGCCTGGGCATTGACTACACCTACGAGTCATCTGCTCCTGCTGTCGCTGAGACTCCCAAGAAGAAGCCTGCTGCTTCTAAGAAGAAGGAGTCTGCCGCACCGGCGAAAGTCACCAAGTCTAAGGCCACCAAGAAGAAGACTACCAAGAAGAGTGCCTAAGTATATTTGCATCTACTTTACCTTCCGTCTTGTTGTTTGTTCATTTGTAATTTATGTAGGTTTTTCTTGTTAATCTTTTTCTTTTTCTTCTTCTTACTCTTCTTCTTTTTTTTGTTTATTTGAATAGATTTATACCAGTACTTGTTTTTTTTTTCTTCCAAGCACAACAAGATCGTTCAAAGCTTGAAGGAAGCTTCTCCTGAAAAAAAAAAAAACAGATACCTTTAGTGACACACCATGACTTTTATCGATACATCGATACAACTTTAATTTATCAACTTTATCTTGGTATGATTATTATTACTACTATTACTTATTTCCATACATTTCCAAAAATATCATCATCAATGCCATTCTTCTTGGTCGTTCCCACTGGTGTTGCTGCGGGTGTCGAAAAGTCACCCCAACCATTACCATTGGCGGAAGACGCAACACCGGTCGTAGGCTGGATAGGCTGCGAGAATAGGTCAGTGCTTGCGCTTGCGGGTTTGGTCTGCTTGGTGCCGCTGTTAACCCAATTCTGCGCGCCGCCGGATAGAAGATCGTCGAATGCACTGCTGGCTTTGGTTGCTGGTTTGGCAGAGACGGGTGACGCAAACGAGCTGCTGTTATTAAAACCATTCATGTTCATGGGAGTGGTGGTGTTAATATTGAGTGAAAGATTGCCGGTAAGTGAAGTAAGGTTGTTAAGACCGTTGTTGAAGCTCTGCTGCTGCTGCTGTTGCTGCTGAGGCGGGTTGTACACAGGTGCTTGTGTGGGCGTAGCTGCGTACAGCGACAAAATCGACTTTTTCAGGTCCGGCCTTGAGTTCTGCGCAGGTGCAGCTCCAGAGGAAGTAGGTGTGAGACGCGATCCGGGAGCGGGGGTGGTACCGATAGGCGAGCTGAAATCAAGGCCAATCAAGCTCGCGCTGGGTTGTTGTTGCTGCTGCTGCTGATGCTGGGGAATGGTCGGAGTTGGCTTGTTGATGTTGCTAGGCGGTGCACGATGGTGTTGGCCGTTATTGTAGCGCGAGGGCCGCGATGCGCTCGATGTGCGGTTCAAGGGCGCAGTTGTGGGCGCCGAAGAACGCGAGACAGGCTCGGGTGCGGGCTGCACGGGCTGCATAAAAAAGGGTTAGAAATTTGTTTTAACACACAACTAAAAAAAAAGAGCAATGTGAAACATGACTCAAATCAATTCATACCTTAGAAGCAGGGGCAGCAGATACTTCCGTGGGGGTTTGACCGTCACCTAATGTAGCCGGGTCTGGTATCTGGGGACTCAAAGTCCAGCGCTTGAGATCATACTTGGTCCGGATAAAGTTCTCAATTTTGCTATCGTCAGGTACGTAGTTCTGAGGCAGTTTAGCTTCCCAATACCTATTTTTTTTATTCAAAATCGTCAGCAAAAAAAGGGAGGGCGTGAAGATAGTTGAATCAGTCAGGCAGGTTTAAAACTTACAAGTTGGCTCGCTTATTACCCCATCTTACGAGGCTCTCGACCTGCTCATCAGACCAGGTGTCCAAGTCGATGGATCGCACTGTGGGTTAAATTAGTTATCGAGCTTTCAATTAAATTAGCACAGTCTGCTTACCTTTACTAATGTGAGTGCCCATGCTGCGATGAATACCAGAGCATCTGCAAAAAAAAAAAAATTTCATTAGAAATCTGCCACAATCGCACGTTGCTTAATGATAGTCAACTTACCTGATACAGATGAAAATTCCTAAGCTCCAACTCGTCCATCTAGGATGGCCAGAGACCTTGCAGTCGGCGCAGACCTTGTTGGAGGGATCCTTGAGCAGAGACTTGAGAATTTGCTGATTTTTATCAGTAGTGGTCTTTTTAGTATAGCCAGATGACGTGGGGGTGGCTCTCGATCTATAAGACATGATTTTGGTAAAGGTGATTGTTGATTGAGTGGAATCGCCTAGTCTCGTCGTATTTGAAAAGGAAAGAAATAATAGAAATCAACCGAAAAAAAAAAAAAAAGACAAGAGGTGTGAGACTTGAAGAAAGAAGTTGTTCGGAAAAGGAAGGGATAGAACCGAAGGATAAGAACAGCGATGGCTGGTAAACGACAGTTGGCAAAACTGATCAAATGTTGTTGTTGCTAGTGTTGTTTGTGTTGTTGGTGCTGTTTGTGGGAAAAAGACAAAAAGGGAGTGCGAAGAATTGAAATCAAAAGCAGAACTTTTTTTTTTTTGTTTTGAATTTTTATTTAATTTCGAAAAAACAGCAGCTGTTTTTATGTTATTGACATGCTATAATTGCAACTTGGCCAAAAAAAAAATTATATATCTGATACCTTTTAGCCAGCTAAGAAATATATGAGCTGTATTAAAGTATAATCAAAGTGTATATTCAGATTCTAACTGAAATATTTGTCTTTTGATAAACTGACGCAAGCTTTCTATTTTTTTTAATACTGAAATTTCAATTTTTAAAAAGAACACGCTAAACTTATTTATTTTTTCTAGGTGGCTTTACACAATAGTTTTTTTTTTAACTGTGCTAAAAAAAAATGGATAAAAAGAAATCTTCCTTGCCAGGGGTCGAACCTGGAATCTTTCGCTGTGTAACCAAATGAAGTCGTAGGCGAACGCCTTGCCATTGGGCCACAAGGAACTTTCTTGAAAAATAAATTTTTCACATAGTTACATCATTTATTTTTACTTAAAAGTAAAAATAAAATTACGTCATGATTACATAATAATGTGTTTAATTTACTAATGTGATTACATAATAATGCAGGTTTGAAACACTAACGACGTGTGTGGATATCACAAAAAAACAAAACGTCTTGCAGTTGTAATTCTTGTAAAGATCGGTTTCTTGTGTCCGTAAATCATGTAGTTACAAAGATAGAAAATCCAGTTTATTCTGGGAGCGGTAGTCAAGTTCTTAGATTTTATTACTGCAACTTCTTTGCAGATGGTTCGCCTGATTAGAGTAGCTTGTTAAGATTTTTTTTTTTTTTTCCTGATTGTCTAAATGTCTTCTTTGTATATCTTTTGTTATTATGTTTTTTTGTATGTGTAACTTTTTTGATGTAAGGACAATAAAATGATTTTCTATCTATCTACTGATTGTCTATTTCTGGTATCGACCTACTGTTTTTTTAATGTGTTAATATCTCAGGTTTCCCTTGACACATGGATCATCAATTCATGGGGGAATCCACTTGCACGCGTTGAGAGCACTGTACCTTGATAGTCTCTTAGAGACAACTGTTTTTTTGAAATAATGTCTTTTTGTATACCTTTTGTTATTACGTTTTTGTGCTATATATGTGTAACTTTTTTTTTTGATTTAAGGACAATAAAAAAATTAGTTACAAGTCCACATAACTTGTGTTTCTATTTTTTTTTTAATTCTAGTCCAGACTAGCCAGCTAGTCAACCCATGTTTGCTTTTTTGCCGTATTTTGTTGTTGTTGTTGTTTTTAGTAGTGGTAGCCGCATGTTACTTCTGCTACAGGTGTTTTAATTTTTCTACTGTTTAGCGGCTTTTTTCCTGGTTCTGGAGCACATCGGCAACGTCTTTCATGCAGTAGGTCGACGAGCCTAACTGGCAGGCATCGAGCATTACTACCAAGTCTCCAGGCTTGTGCAGAGTTTTCTCAGCAACCTCAGGCTCCATTTTACTACTGAGGGAGGCCATGAGTAGACGGTAGCCAGCTATAGCACGTACGGGGACGAGCGCGGTGCGCGAAAGATACACAGGATGCCACTTCATAATGTGGTTGAGCGCAGAGGCTTCGTTATTCTCAAATGACTGGTAGCTGAGCGTGAGCGGGTCGTTCCAGTAGTCGAGCAGCGAGTGCGCGTACTGGCCCGCGTCGAGGTGCGTGTTCGCGAGAATAAACGAGGCCGGACTCAACCCATCCTGGGGGTCGTGCGCCACAATCAGCTTGGCCTGGGCCGCCACTGTGTTTTTGTAGGTGTGCACGGGTGAAAACTTGGCAATGGGTTCGTCACGAAGCATGAGCAAGTCGAGAGCATCCGCCTGAACAACACTGTCCAACACGTTGATGGTCGGGTTAGCAATCAGGCCGTCCTGGTTCAGGTACCAAAAGTGTTGCGCGTGGGGGAACGCATGCAGCGCTGCACGAAGCACAGCGAGCTTGGCCCACGAAGGCGACTTGTTGTGCGAAAACTTCCACTCGCCAAAGTCAGATACGTAGCGCACGTAGAGACCAAAGCCATGACGTTCAGCGTATGAGCGGCGGTTTTCGATTATGGTCTGTATGTAATCGGGTTTGTATTTGCTGGGGTCGATGGCGGTGACAATGATCAGAGGGGGGGTCTTGTCGGGGTTGCCAATGTAAATAACTGATTCAGAGTCCTGCAAGTCGAGGGATGCTGCGGCTGCAACTTCCATTTCACCTGCAGATGCTGCTGCTGCTGCTGCTGCCGGCCGGGGTTTCTCGGCAGTGTCAGTGCCAAAGTCTCCGGGAGCCTTTTTTGGCACCCGTTGTTTAGACGAAGCCAAGTTCTTTTGATATTTGCTAATAACATCGGGCACAATAAATGGGGTGTCAACGGCGCTAAACTTTTTTGTCAGGCCGGACACGGTGTGCGCTGCAGCTGGTTTACCTGCCGAGAACAGCGCGGTGTCAGTGAACATTAATAACAGAACGAGTGCTGCAACCACTAAGGTAAATGTAATTGAACTTGAGTCAGCAACTGCATATTTTAAATACGAGTAAATGCGGCTTGTTGTGGCCAGAAAGTAGTTTTTTTTGCTGCTGCTGCTGCTATAGTGACTAAAACCGTTACTAGCGTTGCTGATGTTTGAAGTGTGTTTTGGAATTAAGGTATCGTCTTCGGGTGCAAAGCTTTTCTCTATAGGAGAGGAAGACTTGGAGTTGTAAACAGAAAGATTCTGTTTGTCCACAGCGTCAGGCAGATCACTGGTAGTTGTTTTCCGCTTGGTCGTAGTCATGATTTAAGTAAATTTACGAGTGAAAATAGAAACGGTAGTAATCTAGAAGGACAGTACCGTCAATAATGGAATAAAAACGAAAAAAAAAAAAAAAAAAAAAAAAAAAAAAAAAAAAAAAGAAGGAAAGGGGTGAAGTTAAAAAAATAGTATAAATAGAATAAATTAGTTAAAAATGAAAAAAAATTCATTTTTCGTATTTTTTTTTTTTTTTTTATTTGGAGAACTACAATCAAACCTTTTCAGTCTCAAGCGTCGAAAAGTTTGATCGTTTGGATGCGCCTAAGTCGGCGCGTCGTTCAAGATACACTACACAATGTTGTAACAAAAAAGTATAAAACGAAAGTCCCAAGTTGAGAACAAAATTAAGTGATAAATTTTAAAAAAAAAAAAAAAAAAAAAAGACATTACACGCAAAAGTACGGGAGGGTAGTATGAAGACTATCAGAACGGTTAATCTTGCCTTTAAGTGATGATGCACAGTGCGGTTTATGTCTGCTTTTGGTGTTTAGGTGGTGGTTGTCCCGATCAAAAAAAATAACCTAATAAAATAAATTTAAAAACAGTTCAAGTCTAAAAATTAGTGGGAATCGTAACAAAAAAGATATGGGCATAAAAAACTGTAAAGTTCAAACCGTTTTTTTTTTTTTCAATTTAAATTTTTTTTTGAGGGTTCTTTGTTTTTAAGAAATCATGGTGAAATTTCTCTAGCGATGCCTTTGGTTCTCGAAAAAAAAAAGGCGGTTAAAAACCCATGACGTACATGTATACTTTGAAAACCAAAAAAAAAAAAAAAAACCCTGTGAGGATGGTGTTGGTCTTAAGATATTGTTTACAAATAGCGAGCACAAGAGTTAAATTATTAATATTATTATTATTTTTAAAAATGATGGGATATTCAGGTGGTGTTTTTTTTTTACAACCTATTGGTGGGGGATCTACAAAAGAGAAAGCAAACGATTGAACACCGTTTATACTGCGTTTGAAGTAGTACCTGATTGTGAACCCAGTTTTAGACTCAAAAATAAGAAAGAAAAAAAAATGTATTACATTTTTTAATGTAGCTGAGATCCCTCAAGACGTCCACCCACCAAAAAAACAAAAAATTTATATTTTTGATTAAGGGAATAGTTTAACAAAAACAACATTGAAGAAGCCTTTTCATTTGATAATTTTTTTACTATCGGTGCCAGGAAGGAATCGATTTTGTCAGACTACCATTTAAAAACGAAATTTTTTTCATATTTAACTACATTTGTTGTTCAGGCACTGGTTGTTTGTTTTTATTGGTTTTGTTGCCGCTGATCCTTTTTTTAAAAAAAAACTTTATCTGAAACTAAAAAAGTTAAAAATTTTCAAGAAAAGATATAAAACTTGGGTTTTAAATTGAGATTACAAGTTATAATACCCAAAAGTTTTTTTTTTATAAAAACGCAAAAATCAAACAAAAAAACATCATAAAAACACACACAACTCACAAACCGCTTAGTTTTTTTTTTTTTGAGGTCATCAAAAGAATTACCCCACTACCTTTCCCTTTTAAGCCAAGCCTGAATTTTTTTTTTTTTTAATTTTTTTGTATTTTCTAAAGAGACAAATTGGTTTGACTTGGCAATTCTGGGGTAAATGAAGGTCGAAGGTTAAAAAAAACAACCACAAAAAACCATAGACTCAACTGTCAAGAACGAAAAGTAGAAAAAACATCAAAAAAAAAACAAAATCCAAGTGAACCAGTTTAAACCGTCAATATATGTAATTATGAGTAAATATACTAATACACACATATATATAATCACTATATACATGTTCAACTATTACATTTAAACTTGTTTTTCAAATAGGTTATTTTTCTTGTGTAGTTAAGCCTATTTCTTTTTTAGCTTTGATTCTCCCCGGTGATCCGATAAAACTAAAAAAAAACAACCCAAAAAACAGCCAAATAAACTAAAAATCAACAAAATTCTATTTGTCAAGACCCGTTTTCACAAAGAACTTGGAAAATAAAATTAGATTAAACAGGACACTTCCATAGGTCCATGAATAAAAAAATTAAAAAAGGGTGAACAAGTTTGTTAACTTTTTTCAAGGTTTTAATTTTTAAATTTTTTTTTTTTCTAGTGCAGTATGACACTAACTGCTCAAGTTTTCAAAAAAAAAAACTGACCAGTTATCGCGCACATTAATGCCAAAACTGAAAAAAAAATTTAAGTCTTTAATACTATCGATAGAGCCATGTGACTGAGATAAATGAATTCCAGAAGATTAACAATCATATTTCCCTTTACGTATTTTAAAACTAATGTTAAAAATTATTATCAGTACTACTGTCATTACCAACGGTTCACCCCACATTTTTTGTATGAAAATTTTTTGACTTTTGGAAAAAAGCCCTGACAGTCATTGTAAAGTTTCTTTGGTATTTGGGAGAACATAAAGGAGTAGGAGACAATATTGAAAAAAAAAAAGATATGGGAATGTCAAACTATCTGACTACAATGTTTATACAGGTGTAAGTAGGAATAGAGTCCTAAGTAGTTTGATAATCTCTAGATCTAACCACAAATTTTGTGAGTCTCAAAAAAAAAATCTATTAAGAGAGTTAAAAAGAGGAATGATCTTTAGAGAAAGATAGAGAGTTAGAAAGAGAAAGTCATCACTGGGCACTTTTTTTTTTTTTGTTTCAGAGTTAATCTGAGTGATCAGCATGTTGTAGTTTTGCATTGACGGTTAGATAGAAAATCAGTTTATTGTCCTTACATCAAAAAGTTACACATACAAAAAA